>CAKNYM010046682.1:36162-70178 GCA_932195095.1 Andricus curvator
TTAATTAAGAATGGCCGTTTTTGCCCTAAAATGACCTTGAGCGACCTCCGAATGTTATTGTAAAAACCTAAAAAAAAAAATCTGAGTGCAACATTGAATTGTGAACAACACAATTCATACGCGCCAGAAATGAATAATCAATAAATAGCGTCAATTTAATTAAGAATGGCCGTTTTTGCCCTAAAATGACCTTGAGCGATCTTTCAATGTTATTGTAAAAATCTGAAAAAAAATCTGAGTGAAATATTGAATTGTAAAGAACACAATTCATACCCGCTAGAAATGAATAATCAATGAATAGCGTCAATTTAATTAAGAATGACCATTTTTGCCCTAAAATGACCTTGAACGACCTTTGAATGTTATTGTAAAAATCTGAGTGAAATATTGAATTGTAAAGAACACAATTCATACCCGCTAGAAATGAATAATCAATGAATAGCGTCAATTTAATTAAGAATGACCATTTTTGCCCTAAAATGACCTTGAGCGACCTTCGAATGTTATTGTAAAAACCTAAAAAAAATCTGAGTGCAACATTGAATTGTGAACAACACAATTAATACGCGCCAGAAATGAATAATCAATAAATAGCGTCAATTTAATTAAGAATGGTCATTTTTGCCCTATAATGACCTTGAGCGACATTTGAATATTATTTTAAAAATCTGAAAAAAATCTGAGTGCAATATTGAATTGTAAAGAACACAATTTATACACGCCAGGAATGAATAATCAATAAATAGCGTCAATTTTATTAGGAATGAGCATTTTTGCCCTAAAATGACCTTGTGGGGGAGCCAAGTTGAATTTAAGAAAAAAAGCCATAAAAAATCACCCTAATGTACCATAGGGTAGCCCAAAATTGTTTTTTTTTCTCGAATTTTCATGCATATCGCCCCCAAATTTGTTCAAATTCACAAAAAAAATGGTATTTTGAGGTTCCGCAAGCCTCTTGAATCTTAAGACCTATTTCCCATGAGAAAGAAAAATGTTTTCGTAAATTTTATTCAGAATCGTCAATATTAAGTGAATTGAGTTGAAACTCAACATTTCTCGTCACAATTAGCCAAAGAATACGAATCAAAAATTACTTTTAAAATATCACCCCCATAAGACTATTTTATAGGGTCCCAAAAAAAACCCCATAAGTGAAAAATTGGGTTTTGCGAGTTTTTGGCGCTAATTATGATTTTCTTGCGATTTTTCAAATTCAAATTGTATCTAATACATAAAATTCCATTTTCGATTGGTAATTAGATGTTTACATGAATTGTTTAAACAATATATTGTTGCATTTAGTACTTTCTCTCAGAATAAAGCTAGAAAGTCGCGTTTTTTCTCTCGAATTTTTCAACTTATTTTCAACTTTTCAGTTGCATTGAGACAATAATTAATTAAATTTAACAGGAATAATTGTTTAAATAATTTATTTTTATTTATAACAATATTCTCTCTTAGAATGCTGCCAGAAAGTTGTAGTTTTTTCTAAAATTTTCCACGTTTGGTCCACTTTTCAACTAGACTGAGATGATAATTATTTAAGGTTAACAAAAATAATTGTTTCAACAATTTATAATCATTTTTAATAATATTCTCTTTGAATAATGCTAGAAAGTTGCGGCTTTTTTCTAAAAATTTTCACTGTTTTTAACTATTCAATTAGATTGAAGCAATAATCAATTAAATTTGACAGAAATAATTGTTTAAACAATTATTATTATTTATAATAATATAATCTCACAATAATACTAGAAAGTTGCAGTTTTTTCTAAAATATTCGACTTTTGGACCACTTTCCAACTATAGTACAGTAATAATTAATTACAGTTATTAAAAATAATTGTGTAAACAATTTTTTATTATTTTAAATAATATTATCTTATAATAATATTCGAAAGTCACGGTTTTTTCTAACATTTTCACATTTTTGTCTACTTTTCATTTTGGGTGTGGTGATAATTAACGAAATTTAACAAAAATGCTTTTTTAAACAAATTATTATTGTTTATAATTATCTTCTGCTATAGTAATTCTAGATAGTCGCGACTTTTTTCCGAATGTTTAACTTATTTCTTTACAGTAAGATTGAGGCTATAATCAATTAAAGTTAACAGAAATAATTGGTTAAACAATGTATTATTATTTATAATAATATATTACAATAATAATGATAGAAAGTTGCAGTTTTTTCTAAAATTTTCGACTTTTGATCCACTTTTCAACTAGAGTAAAGTAATAATTAATTAGGGTTAACAAAGATAATTGTGTAAACAATTTATTGTTATTTTAAACACTAGTATCTTTCAATAATGTTAAAAAGTTGGGTTTTTTTCTGACATTTACAACTTTTTGTGTACTTTTTACTTGATGTATCGTAATAATTAATGAAATTTAACAACAAAAATTCAACAAAGGTAATAATTAAATGATATTCCTAAAGATAATTGTTTAAAATAAGTTATTATAATTTATAATACCATTCTCTTAGAATAAGAGTAGAAAGTTGCAGTTGTTTCTAAAATTTTCTACTTTTGGTACACTTTTCAACTATAGTGGAGTAATAATTAATTTAAGTCAATAAAAATAATTGTTTCAATAATTTATTATTTTAAATAATATTGTCTTCGAATAATGCTAGAAAGTTGTGGTTTTTCAATAAATAATAACTTTTTATCCATTTTTTTCTTAGAGGAAGGCGAAAATTAATAAAATTTAACAAACGTAATTGTTTAAACAAATTATTCTTGTTTATAACTATCTTCTATAGTAATGTTAGATAGTTGCAGTTTTTTCTAAAATTTTCCACTTTTTTCACTTTTCAGTTAGATTGCGTAAATAATCAATTAAATTTGACAGAAATTATTGTTTGAACAATTTGTTATTATTTATAATAAGATTCTCTTAGAATAATGCTAGAAAACAAAAAGGCTTTCAGTAACTATTTAAAGGAAACTGGACATTTAATATGATCCATATAGGAAATTTGAGGAATATTTCAAATATCTGTTTTATTTCAGAAAAATAAATAAATTATTTCCTCTATTGTTTATTTATTATTTCTTCATAACTAAGAAGTCAAAGCAAAGTAAAAAAATTCTGAAAAAACACCAACTTTCTAATAATAATCTAGAAGATAGTTATAAACCATAATAAATTATTAAAACAATTATTTTTGTTAACTCGAACTAATTAATACTTCATCATGTGAAAAGTTGACAAAAAGTAGAAAGGTTTTAGAAATAACCACAACTATCCAGCATTACTATAGGAGAAGATAGTGAGAAACAATAATAATTTGTTTAAACAATCACGTTTATTAAATTTTATTATATTTCACCTTCCTCTAAGAAAAAAATGGATATAAAGTTGAATATTTCTTGAAAAACCACAACTTTATAGCATTTTTCAAAAACTATATTATTTAAAATAATAAGAAATTATTTAAACAATTGTTTGTTCACTTCAATTAATTATTGCGTCACTCTAAGTAAAAAGTTGAATATTTTATAAAAACTACAACTTTCCAGCATTATTTAAAGACAATATTTATTTGAAATATTAAAAATTTGTTTAAACAATTATATTTGTTAACTTGAATTAATTATTAGGTCACTCTACGTGAAAAGTTGACAAGAAGTAAAGAATTTCAACAACAAAAACTCAATTATCTAGCAATATTGTAGGAGAAGATAGTTATAAACAATAATAATTTTTTTTTAACAACTTTTTTGTTGAATAACATTAAATTGTACCTCGCTGTAGGTGAAAAGTTGACGAAAACTGAAAAGTTTTTAGAAATAACTGCAACAATCTCGCATTACTATAGGAGAAGATAGTTATAAACAATAATTACTTGTTTACACAATTATCTTCGTTAAATTGCACTAATTTTTATCTTGCTCTAAGTGAAAAGTGGATAAAAAGTGAAAAATTTGAGAAAAAGGTACAACTATCTAGTATTACTATAGGATAAGACAGTTATAAACAATAATAATTTGTTTCAACAATTATTTTTTTTAATTGCATTAATATTCACCTTGTTTCTAGCGAAAAGTTGACATAAAGTTGAATATTTTAGAAAAAAACCTCAGCTTTCTAGCACTATTCTAAGATAATATTATTAAAAATAATAATAGGCAGTTTAAACAATTATTTCTGTCAAATTAAATTTATTATTACCTCGCTCTGGGTAAAAAGTTGAAAATAAAAAAAAATCCGCAAAGCCGCAACTTTTTAACTATATTCTAACAGATAATTACTAAAAGAAATAATAAATTGTTTAAACAATTTATGTAAACATCTAATTATCAGTAGAAAGTAGTATTTTGTCTCTCATAAACAATTAGTAGTAAAGAAAAACGAAAAAAAATCATAATTAGCGGCAGAATCTCGCATAACCAAATTTTTCACTTATGGGGTTTTTTTGGACCCTATAAAACAGACTTATGGGGGTGATATTTAAAAAATCTCTCTTACAAGTATACTTTCTTTACCTTCACTCTGTAATCGCGTCTCCCTTTTGTGCGCCGATTCGCAATGGCTCTAAAGACTCCTCTTCTATATCCCCACTACTGCCACGCTAACCAAAGCTTGCAAATTAGGGTGGTCCAAAATTGCATTGGAAATATTTTTTTTCTCGAATTTTTATGAATAACGCCTGGAAATTTGTTCGAATCCACACAAAAATAAGTCCATTTTTTTTCTTTGAAAAAATTTATATTTAGACACGCAAGCCCAATGAAGTTTTAACACGTATTTCCCATAAGAAAATAAGACGTTTTTGTGAATTTCATTCAGAATCCTCAATATTAGCTGAATCGAGTTGAAACTCAAAATTTCTGTTTACAATTAGCCATAGAATACAAATAAAATATTACTTTTCAAATCTCACCCCCAAAGTCTGTTTTATAGTGTCCCAAAAAAACCCCATAAGTGAAAAAATGGGTTTTGCAAGTTTTTGGCGCTATTTATCATTTTTTTACGGTTTTTTAATACCAATTGTTTCTGATACATCAAATAATACTTTTTACTGTTAATTATATGTTTAGATAAATTGTTTAAACAATTTATTATTTATTTTAGCAATTTTCTCTTAGAATGGAGATAGAAAGTCGCGATTTTTTCAACACTTTTCCACGTTTTGTCCACTTTTCAATTAGGGAAAGGTAAAAGTTCATTAATTTTAACAAACATAATTGTTTAAACAATTTATTATTGTTTTTCATAATATTACCTTTGAATAATGCTGGAAATTTCTGTTTTTTTTCTGAAATTTTCCACTTTTTGTATACTTTTCAGTTGCAGTGAGTTAATATTTAATTTAATATAGCAAAAATAATTGTTTAATTAAATTATTATTGTCTATAGCTATCTTCTTCTATATTGATACTAGATAGTTGCGTTTTTTCTGAATTTTTTAACTTTTGTCCATTTTTCAATTAGAGTGAAGTAATAATTAATTCAAGTTATCAAAAATAATTGTCTCAACAATTTATTATTATTGTTAATAATATTCTCTTTGCTTAATGGTACAAAGTTGCGGTTTTTTCTGAAATTTTTAACTAGTTGTCTATCTTTCACTTGAAGTGACTTAATAATTAATTACATTCAGCAAACATAATTGTTTAAACAAATTACTATTGTTTATGACTATCTTCGTCCATATTAATGCCAGATAGTTGCTGTTTTTTCTCAAATTTTGAACTTTCTGTTCACTTTTCACTTAGTGAGGTAACAATTGATGCAAGCTAACAAAAATAATTGTTTAAAACATTTATTATTGTTTATAACTATCATCTCTCAGAGAATTGATAGAAAGTTGCGCTTTTTTCTAAATTGTTTAAATTCAGTTTACCTTTTTAGTTATAAACAAATAATAAATGAACATTGGAGAGAATCATATTTTAAACAATCTCTTTCTTTTTTGTTGATATATTTTTATGAAATAAAATGAAATTTTGAAATATTCTTCAAATTTTCTATATGGATCTTATTAAATGTAAATTTTCCTTAAAGTAGCTACTGAGAGCCTCATTGTTTAAATAAATATTATTATTTATGATTTGTTCCTAACTTGCATTAATTATTAACTCACTAAGTAAAAAGTTGACAAAAAGTTAAAGGTTCAGAAAAAACCGCAACTTTTTAGCAATTATCTAAGGAAAGATAATTATGAACAATAATAAATTGTCTAAACAATTATGTTTGTCAACTTGCATTAATTATTATTTCACTAATTAAGTGAAAGTTTACAAAAAGTTGAATATTTCAGACAAAACCGCAACTTTCTAACATTATTCAAAGATAATATTATTTAAAATAATAAATTGGGTGAACAATTAATTTTGTTAACTTTAATTAATTATTTACCTTCCTCTTATTAAAAATTGGACAAAAAGTAAAATTTGTTTGAAAAAACCGCGACTTTCTCACTCTGTTCTAAGAGAAAATTGCTAAAAACAATAATAAATTGTTTAAACTATTTATTTAAACATTTTACCATCAGTAAAAAGTAGTATTTCATGTGTTGGAAACAATCGGCATTAAAAAACTCGCAAAAAATCATAATTAGCGCCAAAAACTCGCAAAACCCATTTTTCACTTATGTGGTTTTTTTGAGATCCTATAAAACAGACTTATGGGGATAATATTCAAAAAGTAATATTTTATTTGTATTTTAGGGTTGATTTTGAAGAGAAACGATGAGTTTCAATTTACAAAAACGTTTTTTTTTTCTTATGGAAAATACGTGTAGAACCACCTCTCAATATCCTCTTTTTAAAAACAAAAAAATTAGATTGTTTTTGTGGATTCGAACAAATTTCCGGGCGATATGCTTAAAAATTCGAAAAAAATAATTTTGGCTCTCTCTGCACTCTCTTACTATGATGTATCCCCACTACTCCACCACTGTGCAAGCTCCTTTGCACTCATGCGCGTCCTCAATGTAGGAGTAAAGTCTTTTTTTTTTTTTTTGCACGTAAAGTTTCACTACTGCCGTGTGGCCCCACTGCTACACCATTTTTTTTCTTATGGGAAATGCGTGATAAACTTAATGGGGCTTCCGGAACGCCTAAATATCATTTTTTTTTTAAATGCTTTCATTTTTTTGTAGATTCAAACTTTGGGGGCGATATGCATGAAAATTGGATAAAAAATTTTCCATCGCATTTTTGGGCCATCGTAATGTACCTAAGTCAGGTTTAAGCAATTATTTTCTTTTTTTTTAGATAAAGAACCTTCGGTCAGTAGCAGCCTATTTAGAGCTGCAAAATATAAAAACAATATCAGAATTCCAGGAATATTATAATCTCGAAAATCTTGAAAATACAACATCAAGGGTATAAAAAGAATTTTATTTAAATCTACATTAATTTTTTAATGTTTGAACAATATTATTTTTTTATATGTTTATATTATATTTTAGATCAATTGGCTTGAAATGATACAAGTTTTATTTGATGATACTGGAATAGAGATTCATGGATCACAAAACATTACAGTACGCAAGA
The DNA here is from genome assembly GCA_932195095.1 of Andricus curvator. NCBI lineage: Eukaryota > Metazoa > Arthropoda > Insecta > Hymenoptera > Cynipidae > Andricus > Andricus curvator. The sequence goes on from CAKNYM010046682.1 coordinate 43,677, forward strand.
GGTCATATTTTCACAAATTAGCTCAACTTTTGAATAGAACGCCTAATCGAATAATTGGTAGAATTGGAATTTTAGTGTCTAATTATAAAAGAAGAAATATTGAAAACAACATAAGGGAGTGTTCTAATATTACGTTAAAATAATACGACTTTTTTATATTGCACGAACATAATTTTTCTTATTTTATTTTATTCTTCTTATTGCTACGTAATATTGGAACGCTTCCTAGAATAACAAAATTATAATAAAATTTTACATTTTAGTGGATTATATCCATTGGAGTTTTGTGCATGATGTTCTCAAGTATTTGGATAAAAAAACGAGACAATGGATCACGGACAAGGATAATGCTGCGTATGGTATTAAAAAAGAATTAGAAAGGCAGGTTGACAAATCTATTGTAAATTATCAACGTTTAAAAAAAATTGTGTTTATTATGGAATCTATAAACAATTATTCTAATTAGGTGGGAACACTGCATTAAAAAAATGCCTATCGTCGAGGGTATTTCCTACGAATTCGTAAAAGTTCATTTTACAGACACAAAGAAGGAGAATGTAAGTAACAAAAAAATATTTTTTTTTGTTTAAATTTCATATTATATATTTTATTTCTAAAGATTGTAGGTATAGTCGAGGAAATTCGAAACGAAATCGATTCTGAAATTTCAAGAGCAAGTTGGATGGATGAAAAATCAAAGTCCTATGCCAGGAACAAGCTCAAGGCTTTGAAAATAAAAATTGGGTATCCAGAATGGTACAAAGAAGAAGAAATGTTTAGTAATTACTACTATGGAGTGAGGAAAATAATTTTTTTTATATTATATATTTTATACAAGATATATAGCAATAACAAAATTTAATCAAACTTTGTGTTTTTTTATGTAGCTCAAAGTGGGTCCAGATTATTTCACGAATTTCATGAATTATCTGAAGTTTATCAAATGGAAGACTTTGAAGGACTTTAGGGAACCATTGAACAAAGAAAAGTACGTGTTTTTATATTAAGATTATCATATCTGAACTTAAAAGTTAAATATTTATTAAATTAAAAAAAAATTATATAATTATATTTTCCAGATGGCCTGATTCACCAATTACAATTAATGCGATGTACGTTTTTCCGGGCAATGTCATGTGTGAGTAAAATCAGTGATCTCATTTTTTTAATTTAACTAGAAAACAAACATTATTATTATTATTATTATTATTTTTGCCTCACACAATTTTTAAATAAAAATTATTAAAAAAGATAATAATTTTCAGAGAAAAGCACCAACATGAAACATGTATAATATTTTAAATAATTTATTAGATCATTTGAAAGTTTTTATCCAAACGCGGAAGAGTATTCAAAAGGCACAACAGCTGTTTCTCAATTCGCATAAGGTTTTCTTTGATTTTTTGTATTAAAAGTATAATTATTTGTAGATTTAATTTATGAAATTTCAAATTTAAGATATGAAACAACTTCGAGTGATGAAAAAAATTAGGTTTGTGGCTGTCTATAAACTACGTTACCAATTGGGCGGGCGATTCCCGACTCGCACCCGCTTACCTGAGTAGTATACCCCCACCATTGCGTCCAGCGCGCTACCCCTCGCTTGCTTATTCTCACTATATTTCCAGTTTAAAAATTTCCGATGGAGTTTAATATATTTAATATTTATTTATATATTTTATATTTTTCCAAATTTTTTATCGTATTTTCAACTTTTCAGTTAGATTGAGGCAATAATTCATTACATTTTATTAAACAAATAATTATATTAGCCATTTATTATTATTTATAACAATATTCTCTTAGAATTTTCTTTTTTAGAATCTCTTAGAATAGAAAAAATTGCAGTCAAATCTTATTTTTGAAACATTAAAATTAATCACAATTTAAAACTTTTTAGCTTCAAAGACGCGTAAAATGAAATTGAATAAAAAAAATTATTCTAACAAATCTTGAATAAAAAATGAAAATGGTTGGAAATTCAACTGTTTTGTTAAAAACTCATCTTTTTAGGTTGAAAATTCAAGTTTCTTGATAGAAAATGTGCAATGTACTTCATATTTAAAACTCGTATTCAGTTGTTAAAAAGTCAAACTGAAATTTTATTTTGATAAAAATTCAACTATTTTTTTGAAAATTTGTTTAATTTAAAAATTCATATATTTTAATAGAAATTGCATCTTGGATAAATTGGCAACTGTTTGATTGAAAATTCAACAATTTTGTTAAAATTGATACTTTTGCTTCAAAAATTCAACTATTTTGTTGAAAAATCAACTGTTTTGTTGCAAATACAACCATTTTTTGGAAAACTTATCTTTTTAATTTAAAAATTCATCTATTTTAGTTGAAATTGCATCTTTCTTTGATAAAAGTGCAACTATTTGGTTGAAAAGTACCCTTTTTAATTGAGGATTCGACTATTTTGTTTGATAATTTTGGTAGAACCACTTTGTTGAGAAACAATTTTTTATTGGAGATTTATATTTTTATTTGAAAATTCATCTTTGGTTCAGAGTTTAACTATATTGTTAAAAACTGATCTATTTAATTTAAAATTCATCTGCGCGGGTAAATCTTGAACGAATTTCTTGAAAATTTGTTTTTTTGAATGAAGGTTTACTGTTTGGTTGAAAATGTAACTATTTTGTTGTAAATTAATTTTTTTGATAAAAATTCATGACATTTTGTTTAAAATTTAACTATTTGGTTAAAAATTCAACTATTTGATGAAGACTAAACTTTTTTGTTGAAAAATCATGTTTTTGGGTTGAAAATTGAACTCTTCTGTAGATAATTCGTCTTTTTGGCTTCAAAATTCTACAGTTTTGTTGTCAATTACACTATTTAGTAAAAAATTGTCTTTTTCGTTAAAGACTCAACTAGTTAGTTGAAAACTTAACTATTTCTTTTCGGCTAAAAAATTCAACAATTTTGTTAACAATTGATGTATTTTGTTAAAAATTTATCTTTTTTGTAGAACATTAATTTTCTGGGTCAAAGATTAATATTTTTGGTCGAAAATTTACCTTTTTTTTCCAATTCGTTTTTTTTAAACATTCGTTTTTTCTGGTAGAAAATTCAAGTATTTGGTTTAAAAATTAATCTTTTATGGTAAGAATTTATCTTTTTAGTTGAAAATTCAACTATTTTATGGAAAACTTATATTTTGACTGAAGGTGCAAAGAACTGTTTGATTGAAAATTCATTTGCTTTGATTGAGGATATTACTGTTTTAATAAAAAATGAGTCCTTTTTTATTCGACTCAGCTGTTTTTGATTTAAAATCAAAATTTGTTCTTGCTTAAAATATCAACTATAACATTTTTCGTTGAGAACTCATCTCTTTTCGTTAAAAATTCAACTACTTGTTTGAAAGTTGAACTACTTTGTTGATGAATAAAAAACAGTATTTAATTTTCAATTGAAAAAAAAATTTCAAACAAAAAAAAGTAATTTTTCACCAAAAAAAAAGATGAATTTTTAGCAAAATTAATTTTCAACCAAAAAGACGAATTTTCAACAAAATACATGAATTGCTGCAAATATTTCTATAAATAATATGTGTTTGCTAATATTTGATCAAATATAACAATTTATATTTTCATAAACAAATTAGATGAAAAATTTTCAAATTTTGGAAGTTCAAGTACAACGAATCTGTTTCTTCCATTCAAATAGCTTGAGATTAAGTTGAAAGTCTAAGTTAGTCACAAATATCAATAAACATGTATTGATAAATATGTTTATAAACAATTTATCATAGTTAAGTATTAATTAGAAAATATTCCAGGCATTTCGACGGAGTGAATTTTAGCATGCAGTGTTATTATTATTCATTCTCAAGCTATTTTGATTTAGAAACCGATTTTTTTCTACGTGTAACTGCCAACATTTTTAAATTTGTTTATCCAAACTGCTTATAAACATTAAAATTGGTATATTTGACCAACTATTATCAAATACATATTATTTTCAGTAAAATTTGCATCAAATCAGAAAATTAAGGAAAATCTCAGGTTTGCCCGCCTCTAATTCGACGCAAGATATGATTGGTAAAAGAAAGAGAGGGGTAACGTGCTGGGCGAAATGGTGGGGGTACACTTAGCAGGTAGACGGGTTCGAGTCGGGCGATGATCCGATTGGGCGATGGTCAATTCCGCCCCAGCTACCTGCGTACGGTTCCCCCACTACGCGGCTTCCCCTCAGTCAGTCAAACTGCTGCCGCGGAGCCTGGTCTGCGGGAGTCCTTTGTACCTAATGAGGACTTAAATGCGGAGTATAATATTTTTTTCATTTAGCGATTGATAATTTACAAATATAATATTTGAAATCGGCGAAATATAACAATTCCAAAGTTATGTTATTTGACATACAAAGTTGAAAATTAAAGAATAAATGTTCGAGTTTATGGGAATTTTTATGGAAAATTTTTTCAGTATATTTTACTAAAATCAACTGCAGTATCATTGATTTATTGGTGCAATATTTTACTTAAATTGGGGAAATTGTGAAAGCTAAAATTTGGCCAGATTTCAAAACTCATTAACTTATATCATACATTTAGTTTATTTCTCAAACACTCGCATTTCTCAAAATTATCTTTGAATAATTTTACAGTCCTAGGGCGAAAGTATGAATAGTCTCATTCCTAGCCTAATTTGAAAACTCATTAAAAAACATCAATTTTGTTTATTGCTTAACCAATCATATTACTCAAAATCATCTTTTTAATAGTTTGGCTTAAAAAGCTTGTTTTTGTTTCATACAAACAATTAATAAAACAAATTAAAATTATACCTAATATCTCCCACTGCTTATAACTTTTCCGCCTGGGATACGATGATAAATATTATTCAATTTGTTTCTGAAAGTTATAATTCGCAGATTTCGAATACTTTATTTGTAAATTACCAATTGGTGGATTAAAAAAATGTTATATTCCGCATTTTAGTCCTCATTAGGTACAAAGGACTCCCGCTGACAAGGCTCGGTGGGAGCAGTTCGGCTGAGTGAGGGGAAGCCACGAAGTGGGGGAACCGTATGCAGGTAGCTGGAGCGGAATTGTCATCTGCCCTTACTAATTTGAGGGAAGGGGGGGGGGGCCCACCCGACAACCATGGTTGGTAATCGGAGGGGGGGTAGGGGAGGTAATATTACGAACTTAGGTAACGTTTAGTACGTTTCCTGATGACAAATTGGAACAAAGTGTGCGAAGTTTTCGAAAGATAAGTTGTCCGGCAACGGTACAGTTCAATAATAAATTAATAAATTTAAAAATCACTTTTATATTTCAGAGTTCACACTTTTTCCTCTATTCCCCCCTTTTTTACTTCTTTTTAAAAAAGATTCTTCTCTTTTTCTCTGTTTTCAAGAAACTTCCCCCTTTTCTCGTTTTCTTGCTTAAATGCGAAATGAATTAGTAGAACCCAATAGGGAAATTTTTTATTGACATTTTTGGTTGGAAAATCTAATATTATATTTTTGGTTGGGAATTCATCTCGCTTGGTTAACAATTCGTCTATTTGATTAAAAACTTAACTATTGTGTTGAAAGTAAATTCTGTTTTTGTTTGCGAATTCCATTTTTCAACTATTGCACTTATTGGTTCAAAATCGATCATTTGAATTGAAAATTCATCTTTTCTAATTAAAAATTCTACTATTTGGCTAAAAATTCAAACTTTTTGGTTAAAAAAGCAACTGTTTTGTTGAAAATGAATCTGTTTTGGTTTAGGATTGAAGTATTTTCTTGGAAATTCGTCGGTTTTTATTAAAAAAATCCCCTAATTTGTTTAAAATTGTACTACTTTTTAAAACATTCATTTTTTTTGGTTGAAGATTCATCGCTTGAGTTGAAAATTCATATTCTCGGGTTGAAAATTAAACCGTTTTGTAGAAAATTCGACTTTTTGCATTGAAAATTCAACAGTTTAGTATAAAATTTAATTATTTTACCGATTGTATATATATAAACACCCGGGATGTTAAAATTTATAATTATTCATTTTCAAGTCCTTTTCATGTAAAAACACAATTTTTCTATATATAAACCAATTTTCACTTAAACTGGTTTTCGTTTTTTAATATTTTAAAATCGATCTCTTCTTGTAAAAATTGATTCCTTTATCTAAGAAATGGTGTTGAAAAAATCAACTTTGAGAAAAAAACCGATTTTAATTCTTTAACCGATAGTTTATATGAAAATCCGTGTTTTTTAAATTTGTCATCTTTCATTTTCAAATATTTTTTACATAAACCCTATTTTTCTGTATAGAAACCAATTTTTCACAATATTTTGTTTTTGTTTTTTAATATTTCAAACCCGACTTATTTCGGTCCGTTGCAGTCGCCCCCCCCCCCCCCATCACTTATTTTTTTTTGCATTTACGCAAACACATTCGATTGCACCCCAAATGCACTCCATTACACCACAAAGTAAAAATCTTGCGCCACAAAACTGTAGGAGTTATTGAAACTGTTAAGGTTGAGGGGCTGGTGACACTCTAGCCCCCCCCCCTTTTCGAAAACAGCACTTCTAAATACGTAACCTTGAAGAACGTCAAATGCGCTTCATCTCACCCCTAATATCAAGCACTGCACCACTATGATAATGGTGTTATCGGCGAAGCAAAGTGTGTGTGTGGGGGGGGGGGGCTGGTGCGATTTTCGTCAAAAATGAACATTTTCAAATTTTCTTTTTGCTAACTTTTTCAGTTTCAAATGCGCTCTATCGCTCCGGAAACAGACAATTTTTCGCTAGTTAATTGACGGAGATACGAACTGGTGGGTGGGGGGCTGGTGCAACGCTGCATGTATCTCGAGTCCTAATTAATATTTTTCAATTCTCCTTCGCTCATTCCGAAGTACTTTAAATGCGCTCCATCGCTCCACCAAAAAATTCAATTGCGCTATATCGAAAGGAATGATAACGAGAGCGCGCAACGAAGTTAGGGGGGGCTGGTGGCAAGCTGTACGTATCTCGAGTTCCAATTAATAGTTTTTAATTCTCCTTGGTTCACTCCGAAGCACTTACAATGCGCTCTATCTCTCCACCAAAAAATTCAATTGCGCTAGATCGCAAGTACTAATAACGAGAGCGCGCAAGGAAGTGTGGGGGGGGGGGGGGGCTGGTGACACGCTATACGTATCCCGAGTCCTAATTAATATTTTCTAATCCTTTTTTGCTCATTCCGAAGCACTTTAAATGCGCTCCATCGCTCCACCAAAAAATTCAATTGCGCTAGATCGCAAGTACTGATAACGAAAGCGCGCAAAGAGGTGGCGGTGCTGGTGATATGCTATACGTATTCCGAGTCCCAAATCATATTTTTTATTCCTCTCTGTCTGTTTCTGAAGGACTTGAAAGCGATCCAAAAATTGTATTACATTTGAATTATTTAAATTTAGAATTATTTAGTCACCTACGTAAGAAGATAATAATTTATAGATTCACATATCTTGTAGACAATATGAAAAAGTTTTATTTCTGTTCAGGATATACGGCAAAAATGAAAAAATCTAGTTTCGGAAGGTAAGTGATATATTTTGTATACATTCCGAAAGTATAATATGTATTTAGGAAAAACTTTTCCATAGTGTGGTAGTGTATTTTCATCATACTAATGAACTATCATACTCATTTAGTCATTAGTGCGCACTAACCATAGCAGAGAGTTAGCCTATTAGTGAAGGTAAACGGTAAGTTGTTTGCACGTTGATGGATTAAAAATTTGCGCCTAGGTTGTGGATGTAAAAGAGGATTTTGGCAAGCGATCCTGATAGTAGCATTTTAAAACTGCAGTTGCAAAAGAGTTACTTTTTTCAATAAAACTTTAATCTTGTTAAGTTTAAACTTAATTTTTAAACTAAAAACGTTACATCTTGAGGGGCTGAGTTAATTATACTTATTAGTTGTTAAAGATAAGAAAGTTTTGAGAGTACTTATACGATATTGCCATAAATGTCATCGCATACTAATTTCGCATATAAAAATATGTTTCTGCTTGAAAGCGTTTCAAGAGAAACGTAAGAATAATGTTATATTTTCAGTGCATGAAAGTATTTTTGTGTAGAATTTATAACCAAAATGTAAGTAAGTTTCATATTGATGTATCATCAGTCACGTCACCTCCATATAAACCTATGTTCAATATTTTGAAGTATCACATTTTTATTGAACCTGTTGAGGGGTTTAGATGCAGGTCAATAGTTGAACCCTTTTAACACTTATATTAAAATATAATTTGCATAAACGTTCTTATGTTTGAATAAATAAGCGAATTTTTTTAACATTCGCAAGGTTGCGAGTATAACCTGTATCTTCAGTTCACCACTTCGCACTTGGACATATGTACATTTGAACTTAAATTTGAAACCTAGGAAGTGGTAGGTTTTTGGTACAATAAAACAGTGGCCTGGTACAAAATTTGACAAAATTTACTATTATTAAGAAAAAGGGGATGTTCGCCATTAAAATTATTTCCCATGACTGTATTCTTGAAAATATGGCAAAAGATATAACTTCCTACGTGGGCGTTAGATTTAGATTATATTTGGGAAAGTTATTTCAGTTTCAGGTTATATACTCGCAACCTTGTAAATGTTCCAACTATTTGCTTATTTATTCAAACATAAGAATCTTTATGCAAAGTATTTTTTATTTTAAATGTTAAAAGGGTTCAACTATTGACCTGCATCTAAACCACTCAAGAGGTTTAAAAAAAATGTGATTCTTCGAAATATTAATCATAGGTTTACATGGAGTTAACTTTACTTATGCTAAATATGAAACTTACTTACATTTAGGTTATAAATTCTATACAAAAATACTTCCATGTACTGAAAAGATAGCATGCTCACGTCACTCTTGAAACGCTTTCAAGCAGAAACATATTTTTATATGCGAAATTAAGATACGATGACATTATGGCTATATCGTATGGGTATGACTCTTAAAACGTTCTTACTTCAGCAGCTAGTAAGTATAATTAACTAAACACCTCAAGATGTAACGTTTTTACTTTAAATGTTAAATTTAAACTTAACAAGATTAAAGTTTTATTCAAAAAAGTAATTCTTTTGCAACTACAGTTTGAATTTTACTATGAGGATTGCTTGTCTGAACACCTTACTGTTTACCTTCACTAATAGGTTAACTCTCTGCTATAGATAAACGTTTATTTTTCAGCCTGCTGGCCTTAAAAAATTGACTTGCTTGCACTTCCATTTTTTACAGAATTTTCTTAAAACTAACCCTTAAAAAACTAACATCCATCCATACCTTATATCTAAGACCGCACGCTCTTATCGCCTTGCCTTCCTCGCTTCGCCACGCCTCGCCCGCATGTCCCTACTTTTCGCATTACCTCGTATTGCCAAACTCTGCTTCCGCGGATAATACCTAATACTTATGTATCTACTATTTACAATATTTAGAGATTACTGACATCTAGTTCCTCTCCTATTTACAATCTTTCTTTCTCCATTCCTCTTCCTCCTTCCTTCTCTTCTTCTCCATCTTACCCAACACTCCCTTCACCCATGCTACTGCCCTTTTGTCCCCCCTTTCATGCATCAATACTTCCATGCTTATCCCACTCCTTTCCACCTCTACGCACTCCTCCAACCAGTGCGCCACCCTTGCATCCTCCTTCCCACACAGTTAACACATCCTCTTTTCCCTAGAGAGCCAGTACCTATTAAAACCCTCCATGCACCCACATCTCATCCTCGCTATAAGCTACTGACTTCCTTTCTCTCCTTTCTTACATAAATATTGCGCTCTCGCCCTTGGCATAATCCACACATAGTTCCCGTTGAACCTTGATTCTCTTATTCTCTCTTTCCCTGCTGCCTTCTCTCTCTCCATGCCGTTTTTCTTAACCAACTCATATATCTTCCTTCCTTCCTCGTGCATCCTTCTCACTTCATCCATCTGCAGCCCATTAGTTCTAAAATACCTTTCCCTTTCAACCTCCATCTTCCCATCCCCTCTCCTGTTCTCCTTCTCCCACCAACACGCCCTAACCAGTTTACTTCGCCCTCTTCCAAAAATTTCTCCTCATATTTACACGCCCGACTCCCCGCTAGAATCCCTACACTCGTTCTCCCCGTATCCCTCTTGACAATATAATTAGGCGTGTTCCTTGCCAACTCCAGTGTCTACTTTACATACCTCTCCCGTGTCCTATTTACCTCTTCACTTTCCTTCCACCCCCAAACCTCTACTCCATACAATAGCACTCATCACTAGTGAGTCAAACAATTTCATTCTCCTTCCAAAATCATCTGCGAATAACTTCTTTCTCAACCTCCGCACCTGCCTCATCACCACATTTGCCCTCCTCACATGTTTTATGTGACCGTCCACTCCCCCATTCCTCTGAAACAAGAAACCGAGGTACACAAACTGTTTCACCTCCTGCACCGCCTTTCCCTTCCACTTCCACTTCCCTCCCGTATCCCTTCCCCCTCCTTTTATGAACACCATAACCTTGGACTTTTCCGCATTCAGCTCGAACCTGTTCTTATCCAGGTATCTTCTCACCCTCTTCATCGTCTCCTTTAAGGTCTCCTCGCTTCTTGCCAGCAACACTATGTCATCTCCATACGCTAGTGAACAAATTCTAACCCCTCCTATCCTGACTGAATGAGTATGATGAGTATGATAGTTGATCAGTATGATGAGAATACACTACCACACTATGCAAAAGTTCTTCCCAAAATATTATACTTTTGGAATGTATAAAAAATATACCACTTACCTTCCAAAACTAGATTTTTTAATTTCTGCCGTATTGACCTTGTGCGCTCTCATTATCAGTACTTGCGATCCGCCGGATGCAATAACCAGCCCGACGCTCGAAAAAGCGTAAAAGTATTGTCCGGTCGTCTCAACGAAAGAAAATGTGCAAAATCGAAAAATCAATTTTGTGAAAACGTAGAATTCTAGATAATAAGGAAGTGAAACATTTTCCTCTTAATATTTTTTTTTGCCAAAGTTTCATTTTTAATAATAAAAACGAAATATTAAAAAAAAGTTTCTCCCTGATTTAAATAAGTTTTAAAACTTAAATCGTTCTAACTCGGCCAAATATTATTGAAATGAGTTCATATTTGTAAGGCGTATTCAAAATACTCTAGCGATGCCTTGGAAATCATGAAAAAGTTAAAAATCGCTTATCGTTTAATAATACTTAATTGTATAATGAGGTCAATCGGTAATTGTGTTTTCTTGGTTTCGCCGGTAAAAAGTATCTAGGTAACTTTGTCTTTCAAATAACTTGCAGTTAGTGATTTTTTCAGCAATGTTGAATGAATTTTTTTTGTAAAATCTCATATTGAATCGTTGAAAATTTACTGAGATATTCAGATTTGGAAAAAGTACTCGACGTCTGCCCGCGCTGTTAGCTAATGCGTTGCGAGGACTGCTCTGTCAGGCAGCGTTCTCTAAGTTCAGTCTGCGTGGGCAGACGTCGAGTACTTTTTCCAAATCTGAATATCTCAGTGAATTTTTAACAAATAGATATGAGATTTCTAAAAAAAATGAATTCAACATTGCTGAAAAAATTACTCCCTGGAAGTTGTTTGAAAGTCGAAGTTACCTACACTGTTAAAAATTTCCGCATAAAACTTCCACTAAATGTATTGGAAGTATATTTCCGAAATGTAGGGTAACGCTACAACACATAATGTTGTAGTTTTCAAATGCAACGGATCATGCAGCGATACATGGGTCGAATGAGGCGCATGCGCACAATTTTCGACTTATAAACGCTACAATACTTGTATTGGAATTCTCGACGGTGACTTCACGATTTACGACTCTTACAATACATGTATTGCAATTTCGGCATTCCAATACCGTGTTTGCAATGTTGCCTTACGCTTTTATTGTAGAAGTGTTGGAGAATTCCAAACATTTTTAACAGTGTAGATACTTTTTACCGACGAAACCAAGAAAACACAATTATCGATTGACCTCATTTTGCAATTTAATATTAATAAACAATAACCGATTGTTAACTTTTTTATGATTTCCTATGCATCGCTAGAGTATTTTGAATACTTCCTACAAATATGAACTCATTTCAATAAGATTTGGCCGAGTTAGAACGATTTAAGTTTTAAAACTCAATTCAATCAGGGAGAAACTTTTTTCAATATTTCGTTTTTATTATTAAAAATAAACGTTTGGCATCAAAAATCCTAAGAGGAAAAAGTCTAAGTTTCTTATTCTCTAGAATTCTACATTTTCAAAAAATTGATTTTGTGATTTTGAAAATTTTCTTTCTTTGAGAATATCTGACAATACTTCTAAGCGTTTTCGAGCGTCGGGCTGGTTATTGCACCCGGCAGCTCATTGAATTTTATGGTGGAGCGATGGAGCGCATTTGAAGTGCTTTGGAATAAGCCAAAGAAAATTAAAAAATATTAATTAGGACTTGAGAGACGTGAAGCGTGTCACCCCCCCCCCCCGGGATGTTTATATATTTTCCGGTGTTCTGTTAGAGTAAGAATATTTGAATTGCTGGTGCAATAGAGGGCATTTGAGATCGAATCGAATTGTTTATTCGCGATTTGATATATTCAAATATGGGAAGTTCAGTTATCACGGGTTATCACTTGCTTCAGGGGTTTTAGAACTTGATAGCTTCCTTATTTTTTATTCGATTCGAAAATTGCCGGTGGCGCAATGGAGCTTATATATTCGTCAATTAAGTGGGCCAAATTTTCTTTTTTGCGGAGCGTTAGAGCGCATTTGAAACTGAAAAAGTTAGCGAAAAGAAATTTTTAAAATGTTGATTTTTGACGAAAATCCTATTAGCCCCCCCCTCCCCCCACTTTGCTTCGCTGATAACGCCGTTATCATAGTGGTGCAATACTTGCTATTAGTGGTGTGATGGAGCGCGCATTTGAAGTTTTTCAAGGTTACGTATTTAGAAGTGATGTTTTCGAAAAGGGGGGGGGATAGCGTGTCACCAGCCCCCCCCACCTTAACACTTGCAATAACTCCTACAGTTTTTTGGCGCAACATTTTTACTTTGTGGTGCAATGGAGCGCATTTGGGGTGCAATCGAATGGGTTTGGGTAAATGCAAAAAATCAGTGGTGGGGGGGGAGGCTACTGCAACGGACCTGATTTCTTTTTGTAAAAATTAATTCTTGTATCTAAAAGATGGTTCCCAAAAAATCGACTTTGGGAAGAAAAACGTTTTTTATTTTGAAACCGATTGTTTATGTTAAAACACGCGATTTTAAAATTTGTAATTGTACTAATTTTCATATTTATGACCTTTTATTCTAAAATTATGTCATGATTATTTTTAAATTAAAATATAACTATTAATTTTTTATTCAATTTTTCAGTTTATTTAGCTGGAATCTCACTTTCACCCCTTTATAATCCAAGTGCACCATTGTGAGTTAATTATTTTTATAAGAATAACATAAATTTAAGAATTAACTCTGTTATTATTCGCTTAAAAATAATTTCTTTAAATATTAATAATTTTAACAGGGCACTACGATATGGATTTTCTGGTTTCATAATTGGACACGAGATATCTCATGCGTTTGCTTACAAGAGTACGTACTTCTTAAGTAAAATTATTGTTTAATTAATTAATAATTATGCAAAATCTGTTAAATTTTGTGTATAGATTTCTTTTACAACGAGCATGGATATCTTCAGACGCCGCTGCCTTTTGAAGTATTTCGTAAAATCAGAAAAAAGAATCAATGTTTCATAAACCAATACCAAAATTACAAGGTAAGGAAAATTTTTTAATAAACCAACAATAATATTATTCTCAGGCCTGAGATTGTTATAAAACGAGTGGTTAGGTCCTGAGTTATTTCTTAGCGACAGAAAATGTATTTTTATAAATTATTATTTTTAATTAATAATAATGAGTAGTATTTAAAAACAAAACGAATTTTATGCAATATAGCAAACTGCTACCTTACACAAAAATGTCATAGGAATGACTATAATGATTTTCCTAAAATGAATTTCCTATAATATTTCTGCAAAATTTTTGTAAAATCTTTCAAATTTTTTGGCATCCCTTGAAATTTTTGAATCCCCTTCAAATTATTTGGAATCTTTTATAGTAACTTAAAATCTTCAAGTTTAATTCCCTAATATCCCTTAAAATAGTTGAAATCTATAAAAGTCCCTTGGAATAAAATTGATTTCATCCTCTAAATTTCTCTAGAAAATGGTTAAAATCCCTCAAAATCCATACTGAGAAAAATGGATTATAACGGTCATCATCTTGGATTTTAAATTAAGTTTTATAATCCACGATTTAAAAAATTAACGTCCAGATTCTACGGCTTAATATCAATAGATTGCTGTCCCAAATTTTTAAATCCAAGATCATAAACGGTATGATCATTTTTCTCAGTGTATTGAAATGTTCGAAAACCGTAAAAATCCATTATAATAAGTAGAAATCATTAAAAATCCCTTTAGTATGAATTAAACTGAACTTATTTAATAAAGTTCCCTAAAAAAATAACGGTTTTAATCAAAAATCCTACAAAATTTTATGAAATCCCTTGAAGTTTTTGAAATATCTTGATATTCTTTGAAATTTGTTAAAATAGCTTACACGGTGTCCAATGATTTTTAGGAACGAAATTCAAGGTCTTTTCCAGGTTTTCCAGGTCAAGAAGCAAGTTTTTCCAGGTCTCCTGTTTTACATCAAATAATGAAATAACCGTTTGTTATATATGTAAAAAATGAGTCCTTTCATTTTTTTATTGGCCAACAATTTTTAAAGAGAGTAGAAACATAAATAAACAAATTCTTATTTTTTTGCGAACATAAGTCGTCTTTGAAATCTTTTAAAATCTTCGTGAATTCGTTGAAATCTCTTGAAGTACTTAAAATATTTGTGATATCTTGAAATTTCTGTGAAATCTTTTGTAATTTTTAACATATTTGAAATCCTTGAAATCTTTAGTAATTGCAATCTTCGTGAAAGCTTTGAAATCTTTGTGAATTCGTTGAAATCTCATGAAGTATTAAAAATCTTTGTGAAATCTGAAAATTTCTTTGAAATCTTTTTTGAATTTTTAAAACATTTTCTGTAAAATATTTGAAATCCTTGAAATCTTTAAAATCCTTGAAATCATTGAAATCTTTGTGAAATCTTGCAATTTCCGTGAAATCTTTTCAAATTTTTAAAAAAAGTTGGCAGAATATTTGAAATCCTTGAAATCTTCAAAATCCTTGAAGTCTTTGAAATCTTTGTGAAAATTTTAGAATCTTTTGAAATATTTGTGAATTCGTTGAAATCTCTTGAAGTACTTAAAATCTTGGTGAAATCTTGAAATTTCTGTGAAATCTTTTGGAATTATTTAAAAATTTTGTAAAATATTTGAAATCCTTCAAATCTTTAGTGATAATTGCAATCTTCTAAATCTTTGTGAAAGCTTTGAAATCTTTTGAAATCTTTGTGAATTCGTTGAAATCTCATGAAGTATTAAAAATCTTTGTGAAATCTGAAAATTTCTGTGAAATATTTTTTGAATTTTTAAAACATTCTTAGTAAAATATTTGAAATCTTTAAAATCCTTGAAATCATTGAAATCTTTGTGAAATCTTACAATTTCCGTGTAATCTTTTCGAATTTCAAAACAAATTTGGTAAAATATTCGAAATCCTTGAAATCTTTGTGAAAATTTTGGAATCTTTTGAAATATTTGTGAATTCGTTGAAATCTCTTGACGTACTTAAAATCTTGGTGAAATCTTGTGGAATTTAAGAAAAATTTTGTAAAATATTTGAAATCCTTGAAATCTTTGAAATCCTTGTGAAATCTTTGTGAATTCGTTGAAATCTTTCGAAGCACTTCTTCTTTCTTCATAATGTGTCCCCTAAGGGACTTTCATTTCTTCCATTTCTTCCAATACTTCCGTCTACCTATTTTATAAAATATTATCCTTACTATTTACAGTTATTCACACCTATTTACAGAAAATCTTAAATTCAGATCAGAATATTTACGCTTCGCATTTAAGCGACTTCCGTTTCCTTTTTCTTTCACTTCTCTTGTACCTCCATTTTGCCATTCTTTTGCATCCATTCTTTCATTCTTTCTCATTCGCTCCCCTAGCACCCTCCAACTCCTTCATCCACTCTTCCCTCAAACCATCCTCCCCTAGAATATTTACCACATTCTCTTGCCAGCTTCCTTTCTCTTCCATTCCTCTCCTACATCCTTCCCATACATGCTCCCATGTTTCCTCTTTCCATTGACAGATTCTGCACTTCCGGTTCTCTTTCTTTTTCCAATACATACCTGCCCTTACCTCGTTTCCCAATCTAAATCTTGCTATTCTGGTCCATATTTTCTCTCCTCATCCCTTTTCTAAATAGTTTGGTACTCCTTCGCTTTTTATCATCATATACCATTTATTATATTTTAATTCCTTAATCATCCCCCATCTTTCTATGAATTATCTTTCCCTCTCCCTTTTTTCCACTTCTTCATAGTTTACTCCAGTCCCGTCTTCTATATCTCTAGCCTTAAAGAACTCCCTCCTTTCTTCTACTCATCTCGTTCATCCCATCGCCCTCCCTCTCCTTTCTTCTACCTCCATCAAACATTTTCTCGCTAACTCCCCTCCCTTTCCCTCCCTAAGCCTTGTCTCAAAATTCTATGCCCTCTTTCCCGCTCTAGTACTCTATTTAAACCTTTGCGCTTCTTCTCTCACCATATGTCCCGGTGTCCTCCAGTCTACACCAAGCGTCCACCTTATATAACTTTCTTTTAAACTCTCAATCTCTTTCCTTTCTTTCCATCTCCATATCTCTGCTTCATAGCCTACTACCGGCCATACCATCGTATCAAATAACCACATCCTCATTCTCCAATTTTTTTTAACCTTCTTTTTCCTATTCTCCATATCTGTTTCATTACCCCTACTGCCTTTTTTATCCTTTCTTTTATATGAGCTCTATGATCTCCATTCGTTTGCAAGGTATATCCCAAATACTTAAACTTTTTTGCTTCTTCTAATTTTATTCCCTTCCATCTGCCCGTCAACTTTTGCCCATCTAAGTATTTCTCTAATCCCTTTAAGTCCAAGAACATTGCTCTCATTGCCCCTTTCTCCCTTTTAATCCTCTTGTTTACTGAATAGTTCAGAACATATATATTGTCTATCACACCAATCCCTTTTCTAAACCCTGTCTGATTCGGTGGCTCTATTTTTTTTCCACAACTTCTTTTTCTAACCTCTCCGATAAAACAGTCAAATATACCTTATGCAGTGTTGGCATTAGTGTCACTCCTCTATAATCTTTAACATCCTCCCCTCTACCTTTCTTCACGATTGGTATCACTACTCCTTCTTTCCATAACTCTGGTCACCCCTCTCCTCTCGATACTCTATTGCACATATTTTTTCCATTCTACCATCTCAATATCCTGGTTTACTCTTTTCCTTCTTCTTCTCTTTCTATTTACCAGCTTCCAAACCTCTTCTTCCGTCCTAGCCTTCTCCGCTTCTTCTTCAAACCTTTTACTTTTCTCCTCTTTTTTTTGATCACACAAATCAGTATACTCCTTTTTTCTCCTATATTCTTCTCCACTATTTGTCCCTTTTCTCCATTGTCTTAATTCCCTTCTCACTTCTTTCTTCTGTTTACATTCCTCTTCCTATCCACTTCTATCCCCTCCTTCACTAACTTCTTTTCTGCTTGTGCACTCTAATACTCTTTCTATTTCTCCTATAATTATTTCCATTTCCTCGTTTACATTTCCTTCCTCCATTTTGATATTCCTGACGTTTTCTTTAAACTATTCTTTACCTTCCACTGACCAATCCCCTCTTCCTGCTCTTTTCACTTTTGCTTCCTTTGTAGCCTTATTATTATTACTCATTTCTCCCTCTACTGTCACTATTATGGGAAAGTGATCCGGATCTATATAATTCCCTACCTCTAGTCTCTTAACATTCTCTCTTACCTCATCGTCCACTATCACATAATCAATTACCGTTCCCCTCTTTCCTCCTGAACGCGTATATTCCTCTTCCTCATCTACCTCTATACTTCCGTTTAAGATAAACCATCTCATCTCCCCTAGGCTCTTTGACAATTTCTTTCCCTCCCCATTCAGTATCTTGTCTTTGGATTTTCTTTCTCGCTCTCCATTCCATTCCCTTTTTCCTCCATCTCCTGTTCTCGCATTAAAATCTCCTCCTAATATAAGCTAATCTCTTGCTTATTTTCTTCCATCAGTTCTCTCATCTCCTCTGATTTCTCCTGCATATCACCGTTCACATAAACCCCCACTATCTACCACCTGTCTTCTCCCATATTTATCTCTTCTACTATTAATCTTTATTTATGTTCTTCCAACTCTTTCATCCTTCTCTGTTATACATTCGTTCCTCACTCCCATCACCATTCCTCCCATTGCTCTGCCTTTTTTATTCTTCCTCTTTGCATTTTGTACCTGCCATTTGTAACCTCTTGGTAATCTTCCGCTTGCTCTTTCACATCTCTTTTTATCTAGCCACGTCTACATCATTACTACTACATCCCATTGTGTCTAATTTCTCATTAACTCCCTATCCTTTCTTCGTAAGCCTGCTATATTCTAGTAGCATATCCTCCAATATTCCCTACTTTCGTTTCTCGTCTCTTTTTGTTTCCTACTATTTCTTATCTCTTTATCTCCCGTTCCTTTCTCTCCTAGTTTCTCGACACCTCATTTTTTACTAACTATTCTCTGCCCTTGTCCCAATTCCTCCATACACCTTCTGACTGTATTCTCCCATACTTAACCCATGTTCTTCTTCCCTTTTTTCTTTCCTCTTCCGCTATATTCCTTAACTTATCTTCCTTTGCGCCCATGTAAAATCATCCTCTATTCTCTCCTAGCTTCCACATAACACCCTCTTCTTTGTCATCACTTCCCTCTTATGTTCCCATTTCTTTAGTTTCACCAGTACCATTCTCTCCCCTCTTCGCTCTTCCCTTCCTACACTTCGCAATTCCTCTATCTCTACCTGAGTATCAATCCTTTTTAGTACTTCTTCCACTCCTTCCATCAGCTCCTTCCCTTTGTTCCCTTTGTTCCATTTTTCTCAGTCTTTCCTTCTCCTTACTCCCACTCTCCTCACCTCCAATCTCCCGGTTTGAGCTTTCTTTTTTTTATTCTACCTTCCAACTTATCTACCTTTTTATTAGGCTCTTCCTTATTTTCTAGTATTTGCTCCAACGTCT
Organism: Andricus curvator; assembly: GCA_932195095.1. Lineage (NCBI taxonomy): Eukaryota > Metazoa > Arthropoda > Insecta > Hymenoptera > Cynipidae > Andricus > Andricus curvator. The sequence continues at coordinate 62,927 of CAKNYM010046682.1, forward strand.
GCATCGTTTTCTCTACCTTTTCCCTGACTTCTTCCCATTTCCTCATTTCTTTCCTAAGTTCGGCCATTTCCCGCCTATATTCTTTCCTTATTTCCTCTGCCCTTTTCTCTTACTTTTCTTCATACATCCCCATTACATCTATCATCATTTCGCACGTTTCTCTCAATCTTTTTAAATTTTTGTCAAATATTTAAAATCCTTGAAATCTTTAAAATCTTTGAAATCCTTGTGAAATCTTTGAAATCTTTTGAAACCTTTGTGAATTCGTTGAAATCTTTTGAAGTACTTGAAATCTTGAAATTTCTGTGAAATCTTTTGTAATTTTTTTTTAAAAATTTGTAAATATTTGAAATCCTTGAAATATTTAAAATCCTTGAAATATTTTGAAGTATTTGTGAATTCGTTGAAATCTCTTGAAGTACTTGCAATCTTTGCGAATTCGTTTAAATCTCATGAAGTACTTAAAATCTTTGTGAAATCTTGAAATTTGTATGAAATCTTTTGGATTTCTTTTTAATTGTTTTAAAATATTTGAAGTCCTTGAAATCTTTAAAATCCTTGACATTTTTTAAATCTTTGTAAAATCTTTGAAATCTTTTGAAATCTTTGCGAATTCTTCGAAATTTTTTTGAAGTACTTAAAATCTTTGTGAAATCCTGAAATTTCTATGAAATCTTTTGGATTTTTTTCTAAATTTTTGTAAAATATCTAAAATACTTGAAATTTTTAAAATCCTTTGAACTTTGTGTAATTTTTTGAAATTTTTATGAAATCTTTGTTTGTAAAATCATTCTAATTCTGAAACTGAATTAACATCGAAAATTTCAACTAATAATTTTTATGTGGAATATCACAAAAAAATTTATACATTGAGATTCTATATTAGCAAACGGTAAATCAAAAACGTGTAGAATTATTCACAATATTAAAGTCTGTTCATTGCAGTCTATAAAACAATTTGTAATTTCTTCTAAACGAGATGTTTCTTTCATAATAGAGTAAAAGATTTAAATTACTTTTCGCATTTTAATAAAGTAAGTATTTTAAAAGAACAAATTTTAATTCAAGTTTCTCTTGAAAAATTTAAGGAGATTCTTTGAAATCCCTTGAAAACTAGAGAAATAATAAAAAATTCTTTGACATTCCTTGAAATATTTCAAATATTTAAAAATTCTATGCAATCTTTTCAAATAACTTAATATTTTCAAGATCCCTTGGAATTATTGAAATCCCTAGAAATCCCCTGAAATAAAATGTATTTCATTCCCTAAAGTTCTCTAGAAAATCGTCGAAATCCTTGGAGATTCAATAAAATCTTTTGAATGTGTTGAAATTCCCTTAAATCCCTCGAAATCGCTAGAAATCAATTGGAAATTTATTTTATTTCCTTTCCAAAGTTCTCTAGAAATCCTTTAAAATCGAGCTTAAAGTATTTTAAAATTTATGTAAAATCCCTTGAAGTTTTTGAATTATTTTGAAATTCTTTGGAATTTGTTAAAATAGCTTAAAATTCTTTAAAATCCCGTAAATGCTTTGAAATAATTGAAGGTCCTCCAAAATCACTTAAATATTGTGAAATATTTTGAAATCTCTTGAAGTCTTTGGAGATGCTACAAAATTCTTCGACATACTTTGAAATTGTTAAAATCTCTTAAAAATTTTAAAAATATATAAATATATCATCGTAAAAATCCATTAAAATAAGTAGCATTTGAAATCCCTTTAATATAAATTAAATTAAACTTATTCATTAAATTTCTATTAAAAAATGTTCTAATCGCTCCTAATCGTTCAAATCTTTCGAAATCTTTCAACTTTTTGTAGATGCAATAAAATGCTTTAAATCTTATAAATTTTTTGAAATACCTCTAAATCATTTGAAATTTTCGAAATCACTAGAAAATCTTTAAAAAAATTTCAAATAGTTTAAAATATTAAAATCTTTTGAATCCCGTAAATACTTTGAAATTAAAAGGGATTCTATAAAATCCCTCAACTTTGAAGAAATTCTTTGAAATCCCTTGAAAACTTTAGTAATCATACAAAAATCTTTGACATTCCTAGAATTTTTAAAATATTACAAATTTTGTTGTAATCTTTCAAAATAACCTAAAACTTTTAAAATTCCTTTTAATTATTTAAATCCTTGGAAATAAAATAAAATAAAAAATAATAATAATAAATAAAATCCCTTGAAATAAAATGTATTTTATTTCCAAAAGTTTTCTAGAAATTCTTTAAAATCCATTGATATCTTTGAAAATGGTTATAATTCACTAAAATAACTAGAAATAATTTGAAGTCTTCAATGTAAATTAAAACCCTAGAAATCCATTAAAATCGAGCACAAAGTATGTTGAAAATTCTAAAAAATTCTTTGAAATCTCTCCAAATTTTGGAAGTTTCATGAAGTACTTTAGAATCTGTTAAAATAGCTCAAAATCTTTAAAATCCCGTAAGTCAAATAATGTCGATAAACGGAAGTTGAAGTTAATTTGTATATTTTGTTGCAAATTTAATAATTTGGTTAAAAAGTCATTTTTTTGGTTGAAAATTCAACTGTTTTTTTGAAAATTCGTCTTTTTTTGCTGAAGTCAACTGTCTTTGGTTTAAAATTGAAAACTTTTTTGGTTGAAATATTAACTATTAAAGTTTTCATTGAGAATTCGTCTTTTTTGGTTGAAAATTCAACTTCTCAGTTAAAAGAAACTACTTTTTTCAAAAATAATTTTTTTTTTCAAAATTTATTATTTTAGAACAAAACCCTTTTTTCTCATTTAAAATTTAACTATTTTGCTGAAAATTATTATTTTTTTGGTTGAAAATTAATTTTTTAACTGAAAATTTTACTATTCTATTTTTTCTAGAAAATTGATCTTTTTTGACAGAAATTTCGTCTTCTTGGTTGAAAATCCATCTGTTTGATTGAAAATTGAATTATGTTGTTACAAATTTATTTTTTTTTTGATGAAAATTAATTTTTTAAATGAAAATTCAACTATTCTATTTCAAGTTGAAAATTTATAAGTTTTAGGTGAAATTAGTTGAAATTTCATATTTTTGGTTGAAAATTCAATTATTTTTATGAAAATTCGTCTTTTTATTGAATTAATTATTGGTTGAAAATTCATCTTTTTTGGTTTAAAATTCATGTACTTGGTTGAAAATTTGTCTTTTGATAGAAAATTAGTCTTTTGGGTTAAGAATTCAACTGTTTGGTTACTAATTTATTTTTGTTCTTGAAGATTTATAATTTTAGTAAAGGATTCACTTTTGTAACTGAAGCTTAAACTATTCCATTTTTGTGAAAAATGTATCTTTCTTGAAAATTTATCTCTTTGGTTGAAATTTTAACTATTTTGTTGAGAATGTATCCTATTTGGTTGAAAATTAATTTTTTTGACTGAAAATTTGAATATTATATTTTTGATTGAAAATTTAACTATTTAGTTGAAAATTAGTTTTTTTTTTGTGTGGAAAATTAATTTTTTGTTGATAGAAATTGAATCTTCTTGATTGAAAATTCATCTGTTAGGTCTGATTTTTTGTATAAATAATCTAAAGAGATCTGAATCTAAATCTAAAGATCTAAAGATAATCTGTTGGATCTCGCGCTTCGCGCTCGATTATGTACTCACCTCGCGCTACGCGCTCGGGCGTATTTACATCGCGCTTTACGCTCGGCTCCTCTAGATTTTTGAACTTCGTGTTCGACTTCGATGAAAAGAAGAAGTTTGTTTGCAAATATTATAAAATTATCAAAACCTCTACATATTAAGTGATTGTTAAATTTGTTTTTATTTTAGACTGAAAAGGAACTTTATTTACTCAAGGTTCTATCGACCTTAAGGAACACATTCTCATCCAGACACTCGCGCTTCGCGCTCGATATTTGATTTGAAAATCATTTGAACCGTATGATAGAAACAAAAAAGTTTGAGCGCACTTACGGCGTGCGATTTGGTAAATACACTGAGCGCGCACTTTGTGCTTCGTGTTATATGTTCTTCATATACAAATTACTAAATTTGTATTTGATTTTAAATGAAAAGTAATGATATAATTCAGGCGACAAATTTTATTAGTTAACATTTTATTTTAGCTTGTGCCGTTTATCAAAAAAGTTAATTTTTTCATTTTGAATATATTCTTACCACAAAAATTGATTACGGGTTTGTAAGTCTTTTTTGAATGCACAATTTTTGTTCATTTATATGTTTTCGTACCTTGCATTGTTTTTTCAAAAATTTGATTTTTTTTACTGTCAATGTTATTTTCACGAATAAAACAAAAACCACGCATCCTATCGAAACATGAGTCACAATAAATTTGTACCTCTTCCTTGGATGAACAAATTTTATTTCGGTCATTTTTTCGTAGCTGGTAATATTCGTCTGAAAATTTGATTTTTCTATTTTCAATGCTGTTTTTTACGAATAAAACAAAAACTACGCGTCATATCAAAAAGTGAATGATAAGAAATTTGTAGATCTTTTTTAGGTGCACAATTTTTGTGAGATGATCTTTTCTGGTATCTTTCATAGTTTGACAGCAAAATGGCTTTTTTGATTTTTCATTAATTTTTTGTGCGATCAAAATTTGAATTTTTTATTTTTCAAAAATTCAAAAAGTTGTTATGAAAATATTATAGGGTGTTCAGGAATCAACGTTTTTCTCCTCTTGACTTTTTTTCATATCGTGCGTTTTTCGGCTTAAAATGTTCATTTTCGTTTGTTTTTTGGAATTTTGAAAATGCTATAACTCCAGTAATTTTTTTTTTATCACAAAAAGTCATAAGTATATTTTGTTCGTAATTTTGCGTACTACTAACAACCGTACATAGAATTTTCAAATCTTCAAAAAAAGTGGTCTCAAAAATTTTCAAAATGTGCTCACTTTTCGGATTTTCATCCAAAATAGCTGGTTAACGAACTCGTTCTCTATTTTTCGGCCATAAAAAAGTGTGCCAAAGCTCAATCAAATCTGATCATTTTTTCGAAAGTTATCGTGGCTACAGACAGACAGACAGACAGACTACAGACAGACAGACACCTTCGTAAAAATCGTTTTTTCTGACTCAGGAGGTCTCAAAACGTGGAGATTTGATGAAAACCGACTATGTCAAATTTTACATAAAACCAATACCTTCTCATTAGAATGAGAATGTAAAAATGCGCCTCGTTAGCATCGTTGTAGTGAAGCGTTCTACTATTGAGCGAAGCAGGGAGTAGATAAAGCAGTTTTTGGGTCGAGCTTTCGTCACTTACCGGCCACGCTGGAGTTTCCTTTGGGCGACCCTAGCGAGAAAAGGTAAAACTACCATCCGTCGTGTCTCAAGTCTGCAGGTAATGAAGCGCCCCCTATGACCAGCATTGATTCCTTCAGGGGCGACCACACCATATACGAAAATTAGGGGCCCCTACCCAAATGAGTGGGCGAATTCCCAAAAGGTTGGGGGGGGGGGTATATCATGAAATGCAGATTTTAAGTAAAATAAAACTGTGAACAATGTAACATCACAAGTAAATGTGAATCAGTGTCAATTTTCGCCAAAGCTACTCTCAAAGTAGTACCTTGTACACACGGAAAAAAGTAGATAGTTAGATTCACTTTTATGTATTGTTAACTTGAAGTTTACTTGTTCGCATTGTACAAGAAACAATTCAAATAGTTTTTGATACTGAATGAGATAGTGATCTCAAAATATACAAAACCTCAAAGTCAGCATTACTACTTTAAATTGTAAGAAGAAAGATTACTAGAACAAGTAGCTTCAATAACTATTTGAAATAGTACATTTGAACATGTAAACTGTATGAATAACTAATTTTCATAGTAAGCCAAGAATTGTGAGCTTGACTTTTGTGAGTTCGATCTCCTTTTTCGCATTGCAATAAGCACAGCACGAGATTGTTAGCCTTACTATTTGAAATTGTAAGTAAGTTCAGTGGCACAACTAGAAACGTGTAGGCCCCCTCCGCAAAATTTTTTAGGAGGTCCCTTTGAAATTAAAAAAGGAGGACGACTTATAACTTGCTTATCAGTAACACAACTATTTTACAACAACAACAAAAAAAATATATATACAGGGTGTTTTTTTCAACTTGAGACATTGAAATATCTCATAAAATACGCATCCATTTTTATCACAGATTTAGATTCTCCTTTATGAAATACGTAAGTTTTATTCGAAATTTTTTTTTTTTAAATTACAAAGTTAACCCCATTCCTGCCTTCTGGGGGGGGGGGTAAATTTTTTCAAAGTTTTCCCCCTCGAAAATAAAAAGTTTTTATTACGGAAATTTTTTCATATAGAATGCGTATTTTTTTGAGATATTTCGATGTCTCAAGTTAAAAAAAGCACCCTGTATATATAAATATATATTATAATGTTTTCTCTTTTATCATAATATTAGTTGAGATGATAATTAAAAATAAACATAGTGAATAAATCTACTTTATGCTTCAATACTGTTTTTTTTTGTACACAATTTTCAGAATTTAAAAATATTCTAAAGAATTATATAAAAAAGAATACTTTTTTACATTATTTCTACTATGGAATTTTCCGCTTATGATATTTTAAATTTCTTATAGCACTAAAAATGACTAGGGTCGTACTTGATTAAGCCACCAAGTTTCAAATATTATATTATTTAGAAGAATTTTTTTTTTCAGTAGAATAATGCATTGTTTTCGACGTATCATTTTCTGATAGATTAATTAAAAAATAATTTGTAATAAAATTTTAGTTCAAATTGATTTCCAATTTTACCGTAGTAATAATTTTTTTAACCTTTTCACATTGATATTTGTAGAAATTCCCAGGGGGTACAAACGTTAAAGAACGTTATTAGAACGGATCATAAACGTCCTAAGTTAGTGCGAATAACGTTTTAATTAATAACTAATTATAACTATTATAACTATTATAACTATTTTTTCTAATAACTTTTTCAGTATAATTAAATTTTTTTTTAACATAAAATCTTTTTTTGTAAATAGAATATCGGACTGAAAATTTGTATTATGTATCAGAAGACCATAAGCTATGTTTATGTACTTTATTTGAGTAGAAATTTCGCTAAAAATTATTTTCAAAGAAATGAAAACTGCGACCATTTTTGTACATATTGTCTTTGTACCTTGAAATTTTTTGAACCTAAAAACTTTTTTTTTGAGTAAAATATCGGCTTCAAACTTTCAGAAATGCAAGAGCCGACAGTAAATTACGTTTATGTACGTCATTTGA
>CAKNYM010046682.1:75178-121312 GCA_932195095.1 Andricus curvator
AATCACTATTTTAAGATGAGACAAACGTTGAATAGTGATTTCGATTTCGCATTTGATATATTATTACGATGTTTAAACTATTTTTCATTTTTATATCAGTTATGTAAATGAATCTTGCGTTTTAAATAAAGTGAGATGATAATAAAATCAAATTAAAAATTCCAAAAATTTCATTCGAAAACATTTTTTCAATTCTTAATTTGTACACAAACTTTGCATGTTTGCACAACTCAGGAGCTGTCTGCAATAACCGGTTATTATAGAAGTCTAGCGCTCCGTTTTATTGACCCTGAGAGCTTGTAAAGAATGTTTCAAATTTTAATTTTTAAACATATATTTAAATATGAAATTTAATTGCGCATCTTTTTTCCCCCATTAAAAATTTATAGTGTATTTGTTGAAATAAATCGAAAATGCTGCTAATTTTTTCTACAAAATGGCCTTCTTTGATCAGCTGGTTTGACTGTACTCTCTATGTACAGTTGTACGTGATTTTGTCCAAAAAAATTCGAATACTGCATTTCTTACGAGCAGTTTATAATTAAATTCGGATATTTTCAATAAATTCACGTATAATTAAGAAAATATTGTACAATTGCAAAACATTACAATTACTAGAGCGTCTACAAAGAAGGCGAGAGTTTACACCCCTCATTTCTTGAATCAACACAGATCTTTGTAATTAATATAGTCGCCACTAACACTTCCGTATGTTATAATAGGCAGTGGTGGGTAAGTTACTTTTTAGAAGGAACTAATTATAGTTGCCGTTACATCACGAAAAAAGTAACTAGCTATCGTTATCGTTATCGACTCAAAATGTAACTTTTTCTTAGTTGCATTTCCCAAAAAAAGTAACTATTGTTACTTTTCTAGTTACTTTTGTATTTTAGAAATATACATCCAAATTTAAGTTTTACAAAACTTTATTCATAACTTACGAGTGATGTTGCACTTTTTAATAAAAGTCGTAGGTTAGTCATGACCCACATAATATTTCTAAAACAAGGAATGTTTTAGAAAATTTAAAATTTCAGTGTGGAAGAAAAATTTCAGCTTTTCTATTTTGGATTATAAATCTCTTTGGCGCTGAAAATTAATTTTTCTTTCTAAAAGGGTTTCTTTAGATTTACCTAGTTCCGACTTTCTTTTCTAGAAGATTTACAATATTCTAAGACCCACATAACATTTTTAGTGGACGTTAAATTTTCAACAAAATACATGAATTTTCAACTAAAAAGTATACATTTTCTACCAAAACAGACATATCTACAACAAAATACATGCATTTTCAAATAAAAAAAAAAGAAATATCCAACCAAATAGTTGAATCTTCAACTAAATGAATCTTTGACAAACAAAAAAATGTTAACAAAATAGTTAGTTTTTCAACGAAAGAGATGAATTTTCTGAAATGAAATGATTAATCCTGAACACAAAAAAACGTTTTTAACGAAGTACTTCAACTTTCAACCAAAAATGATGAATTCTCAATGAAAAAGGTAATAGTTGAAATTTCAACCAAAAAAGATTTTTTATTTTGAATCAGGTACAGTTGAACTCAATCAAAAAAGACAAATTTGCAACAAAATACTTTTAACAAAATACATGATTTTTTTTCAATTGAAAAAATAATTTTGAATGACGAAAGACGACTTCTTAAGAAAAAATTTAATAGTTGATATTTCAACCAAAAAATATTTTTATTTTAAATCAAAAAACTAAATTTCTATAAAATCAAATAAAATTAAAATCAAAATAAATTTCTATAAAAAAAAGATTAATTTTCTACAAAAAATGGAATAGTTAAATTTTCAGTTGAAAAATTAATTTAAAAAATAAAAAAATAATAATTTTCAGCCAAATATTTAAATTTTGAACGAGAAAAAAGGGTTTTTATCTAAAATGATGAATCTTTAACAAAGAAAAAATGAATTTTCAACCAGAAAGAATGACTTTTTAACAAAATTATTGAATTTTCAATAAAATAAACAAATTAACTTCAACTTCTGTTTATCGGCATTATCTGACTTACGGGATTTTAAAGATTTTAAGCTATTTTAACAGATTCTAAAGTGTTTCATGAAATTAAAAAAATTTCAAGGGATTTCAAGCAATTTTCTGGAATTTAAAAAATGCTTTAAACTCAATTTTAAAGGCATTCTAGTCCTATAAGTCCGATTTACACACGATTTCTAGGGCCCTTTGTTTAAAATTTATTTTATTTTGTTGAAAATTAATTTTTTTTACATTCATCCAAAAAACAATTTTTAAACAAAATAGTTGAATTTGCAGTCAAGATAAACAAAATCAACCAGATTGTTGAAGTTTCAAGCCAAAAAGGCGAATTTTCAACAAAAAAGTTGATTTTCAAGCAAATAATAAAATTTTTATCCAAAAAGATGAATTCTCAATGAAAAATGTAATAGACGAAGTTTTAACCAAAAAAGACGAATTCTCCACAAGATTATTTAATTTGAAACCAAAGAGAATAATTGGTTACAAAATATATGAATTTTCATAAAAAAGATCAATTTTCAACAAAATAGTGCAATTTAAAACCAAAGAGATGAATTTTCAACCAAGAAAATTAATTTTCTACCAAAAAAAGACGAATTTTAAACAAAATATATGAATCTTCAATTAAAAACGATCAAATTTCAACCAAAAAGGTCATAGTTAAATTCCCAACTGAAAAAATTAATTTTTAACGAAAAAAAGTGAATTCTCAACTAAAAGTGTAATAGTTCATATATTTTAACCAACAACCATTTTAATTTTAAATCAAGAAAAGTTTAATTCGACCAAGAAAACTAATTTTCAACAAAACAGTTGAATTTTTAACCGGATGAAATGATTTTCTTTCAAAATCGTTTAATTTCGAACAAAATAATTAATTAATTTTCAACCAAAAAAGATGAATTTTCAATTAAAATAATAAGTAAAATAACTCATAGAGTTAAATTTACAGTTTAAAAAATTCATTATCAACCAAAAAGAAGTGAATATTTAACTCTGAAATTATTTTTTTATTTCTTTCGAAGTGTTTTTATAGATTTTAGAAAATTTTGAATCCCAGGATGGGAGAAAAATTTCAATTTTCCTAATTGGGCTTTAAATTTTTATGGCTACCTGCCACCACAATTTGAATAATGAGAATAAAAAAATAGTTGAAAAAGCAAAAAAATTGATCGATTGTCGTAAAAAAGACTTGTGAACTACATTTCGAAGTAACTAAAAAAATGGTTTTTATAGTTACTGTTACTGAAAAAAATGTAAATAGTTACCAATTCGTTACTTACTTATAAAAGTAATGTCGTTACCATTATTGTTACCAAAAAAAGTAACTAGTTAAAAGGAACTAGTTACTTCCCATCGCTGCTAATCCCGAGATAACTTTTATACAAAAAGATCAAAAAAAGTCCCCTGATTACGAATATGGTGAGGTTTTCGAAATCTTGGTCAGTTTTTGTGTAAACCATTAAACCATTTCCCTTTCAGGGTAGGCGTGACACTACCCGATTCGGGTAGTGTTTCTAGGTTTTTCTTGTAGTTATAAATAACTACAAGTGTGGGCTCACCACACCCACGATGTGCCAACAGCACTCATGTCAGTATTCTTGAATGGTCACCCATCCAAGTACTAACCGCGTCCAACGCTGCTTAACTTCAGTGATCTGACGAGAACTGGGGTTTTCAGCGTGGTATGGCCGTTGGCGAAAAAAAATCGCAAAAAATCGATTTTTTAAAATTTTTTGATAGTATATAGTATGTGGAATTTGTACGCAAAGGGATATGTTTGATTCGGACTTTTTAACGAAGCTGCAGCAGGGAGTAGAGTACTCAGCCGCACGCTGTGGAGGGCCACCTCGGCTGTCAGGCAGGCAGGTCATAAATGTGTATAATAGAGTCATTGTTCGTCTCGAATAGGTTTTCCTTCCCTGATACGATGTTCCGAAAGCATTTATAGATTTGTATCCAATGTCTAAACAATTCAATTATTTATTTACTACAAAAATTTTAAAAATCAATTTCGGCTCTCTAAGAAAAATATAACTTTTTAGCCTCTTGCCCTTTTTTCTTAGGATAAACCGTTTGCAATTAAAAGTGCTATAAACAAATTATTTTCTAACAAGATTGACATATGTGCATAGTTGTATCTCAGAATGTATTGCTCGGAAAAACCTGAAATTTGTACATTGTCTATATGGAGGTTAGATCGCTTGAAAGCAAAAAGAAATATTCTGATCCAATGAGAACTTCTCTCCATAAATTGTTGTTCAAAAATAGCTGTTTTTAAGAAGAAATCGTCGAGACTCTTCATTTGTTAATCAAAAATCATCCAGCTGACCAGTGTCATAATTTTCCCTAAAACTGTTGCGAAGCCTATACCTAATGCCATCAATAATATTTTTTATTCTTCATAAACCCTCCTTCTTTAAATTTTGCAAGGAATCTGTATTATCACTAGAGAATAACAGAAATTTTTAACGTCTTTTCAGACTAGATGGAGCTATGAATTAAAAATTATTTTTAATCAATTTTTTTCTGAAAAAAATCTTCTTTCGCTCCGCTGAGAAGTTCTGTGGTTCGTTTCCCAGCGGAGCGAAATGAGATCTTTTTTCGGAAAAAAAAGTAATTAAAAGTAATTTTTAATTCATAGCTCCATCTAGCCTGAAAAGACGTTAAAAATTTCTGTTATTCTCTAATGATAATACAGATTCCTTGCAATATTTGTTTTGTACCACCTAGCAAAATGATGCGTGTATTTCTGAAAAAAGTTTCTTCTCTCGATCTCTCTAGTAGCTTAATGGGAAAGCACCCGACCGGCAATCGGAAGTTCTGTGGTTTGTTTCCCAGCGGAGCGAAAGGAGAACCTTCTTTCTTTATTGTTTGCGACAATTGTTATAAATACAGGCTCTCAATGACCAGAACTAATTTAAAAAAAAATGTTTATAGTTTTATTTTACTTAAAATCTTCATTTCATGATATTAACCACCCCCAACCACCTCCAACCCCTCAAATTTTTGGGAATTCATCCACTCATTTGGGTAGGGGCCCCTAGGTTTCGTATACGGTGTGTCCGCCCCTGAATGAATCAATGCTGGTCATAGGGGGCGCTTCATTACCTGCAGACTTGAGACATGACGGATTGTAGTTTTTTTTTTCTCGCTAGGGTCGCCCAAAGGAAATTCCAGCGTGGCCGGTAAGTGACGAAAGCTCAACTCGACAACTGCTTTATCTGCTCCCTGCTTCGCTGAATAGTAGAACACTTTACTACAACGACGCAACGAGGCGCATTTTTTCTTTCGATTGTTACATAAAAAATAGAATTTTCTTCGAAAAAAAAGCGGCCTTTAATGAAAGACTTTTTCAGATTATTTATAGAAAAAATGGCTTCACCATTTGTCTTTAAGGGGGTATTTCTATTTGACCGGACCAAAAAATCGATTTATTTTTTATTTTTTGATAGTATATAGTATGTGGAATTTGTACGCAAAGGGATATGTTTGGTTCGGACTTTTTAACGAAGCTGCAGCAGGGCGTAGAGTACTCAGCCGCACGCTGTGGAGGGCCGCCTCGGCTGTCAGGCCGGCAGGTCGTAAATGTGTATAATAGAGTCATTGTTCGTCTCAAATAGGATTTCCTTCCCCAATACGATGTTCCGAAAGCATTTATAGATATGTATCCAATGTCTAGTCAAAACTTTCAGTGTAAGGTCTGAATTTCCAGTGTCACGCTACATGTTGGGTCAAAACCACTGGACCGATTAAGCTCAAATTTGGAGGATATATTTAGCAGATGTTTGGCCATAGCCCGAACTAGAAAAAATAAAAAATAATGATTTTTGAAATTTGAGCAAGTCAAAAACTACCCCCAAACAAGTCAAAATTCGCAAACAAAATTTCAAATGGGCGCGATTTAGTGAATTTTCAATATTTTTTATTTGTTCTAGTCCCGGCTGTAGCCGTACTTGTATGTTTTAATAATCTCTTCGATTTTTTTGTTTCGGATGGCCTGGAGCAGCTGAATCATGTCAGCCAAGTGAGGTTGTCGTTTCCGGGACACATTTTTTGAAATGCTCCAGCGCCCCCTATTATTATTTTTTTAAATTGATAACCATGTATTTTTTTAGTTTAAGATCTGCTTAAAAATATGAAAAAACTTCCATTCAAAAATATTAATAATTGTATTTTTTATGAATTTTTGAAAAACGCCTGAAAAAAGCTCGGTCAAATAGAAATATTCCCTTAAGTCCGATTCACCCACGCCAAAATAGTTGAATTTTCACTCAAAACAGATCAATTATTAACTTAAAATAGAATAGTTCAATTTTCAGAATTAAAATTGATTTTCAAATAAAATAAATTTTCAACGAAATATTTAAAATGTTAACCAAACAGATGAATTTTCCACAAAGATCAATTTTCGATAGAAAATTGAATAGTTTAAGCTTCAGTTAAAGAAATTAAACTTTTACTAAAATCATGAATCTTCAACAACAACAAAATTTCAACCAAATAGTTGAATTCTTAAACCAAAAGATTAATTATCTATATCAAAAGACAAATTTTCAAACAAATACATGAACTTTAAACCAACAAAGATCAATTTTCAACCAATAATATATGCAACCAATAATTAATTCAATAAAAAAGACGAATTTTCATAAAAATAATTGAATTTTCAACCAAAAAGATGAAATTTCAACTAATTTCACCTAAAACTTATACATTTTCAACTTAAAATAGAATATCTGAATTTTCAGTAAAAAAATTAATTTTCATCCAAATAAAATAAATTTTTAACAAAATAATTCAATTTTCAATCAAACAGATGGATTTTCAACCACAAACACTAAATTTCTATCAAAAAAGATCAATTTTCTACAAAAAATGATATAGTTACATTTTCAGTTTAAAAATTTATTTTCAACCAAATAAATAATAATTTTCAGCGAAATAGTTAAATTTTGAAGAAGAAAAAAGGGTTTTCATCTGAAATAATGAATCTTGAACGAAAAAAAAAATTAATTTTAACAAAGTAGTTTCCTTTAACTGAGAAGTTGAATTTTCAACCAAAAAAGATGAATTCTCAATGAAAAATGTAATAGTTAATATTTCAACGAAAAAAGTTTTCAATTTTAAACCAAAGACTAATAATAAAGACTTCAACAAAAAAAAACGAATTTTCAACAAAACAGTTGGATTTTCAACCAAAAAAAAAACAAACTTTTGAACCAAATTATTGAATTTTCAGCAAAATAAACAAATTAACTTCAACTTCCGTTTATCGGCATTATCTGACTTACGGAATTTTAAAGATTTTGAGCTATTTTAACAGATTCTAAAGTATTTCAAGAAATTCCAAAAATTTGAAGGAATTTCAAAGAATTTTCAAAATTAAGCACGATTTTAAAGAATTTCTAGAGAACTTTTGGAAATAAAATACATTTTATTTCAAGGGATCACTAAGGATTTCAATAATTACAAAGGAATTTTAAAAGTTTTAGGTTATTTCGAAACATTACAACAAAATTTGTAATATTTTAAAAATTCCAGGAATGTCAAAAATTTTTGTATAATTACTAAAGTTTTCAAGGGATTTCAAAGAATCTCTTTAAATTACATGAAAAATTAAATTTTCAGAATGAAAATTGATTTTCAACCAAATAAAATAAATTTCCTACAAAATATTTAAATTTTCAACTTAACAGATGAATTTTCGACCAAGAAAATTAAATTTCTATCAACGAAAAATTAATTTTCCACAAAAAAACAACTAATTTTCAACTAAATAGATAAATTTTCAATGAAAAATATAATATTTAAATTTTCAGTCAAAAAACTTAACTTTAAACCAAATAGAATAAATTTTCAGCAAAATAGTTCAAATTTCAACCAAACAGATAAATTTTCTACAAAAATAAATTTTCCATCGAAAATGGAATAGCTTAAGCTACAGTTAAAGAAGTGAATCCTTTACTAAAATTATGAATCTTCAACAACAAAAATAAATTTTTAACCAAACAGTTGAATTCTTAACCCAAAAGATTAATTTTCTATCAAATTTTCAACCAAATACATGAATTTTAAACCAAAAAAGATCAATTTTCAACCAATAATATATACAACCAATAATGAATTCAATAAAAAAGACGAATTTTCATAAACATAATTAAATTTTCAACAAAAAAGATAAAGTTTCAACTAATGAGATTACTTTTCTACCAAAAAGACGTATTTTCAAGAAAATGGTTTAATTTTCACCTAAAACATATAAATTTTCATCTTAAAATAGAATAGTTAAATTTTCAGTAAAAAATTAATTTTCAACCAAATAAAATAAATCTTCAACAAAATAATTTAATTTTCAATCAAATAGATGAATTTTCAACCAAGAAGACTAAATTTCTATAAAAAAAGATCAATTTTCTACAAAAAATGGAATAGTTAAATTTTGAACGAGAAAAAAGGGTTTTCATCTAAAATGATGAATCTTCAAAAAGAATTAATTTTCAACCCAAAAAAAAGACTTTTGAACAAAATGATTAAATTTTCAACAAAATAAACAAATTAACTTCAACTTTCGTTTATCGACATGATTTTAAAGATTTTAAGCTATTTTAACAGATTCTAAAGTATTTCATGAAATTTCGAAAATTTCAAGGGATTTCAAAGAATTTCCTAGAATTTTCAAAATGCTTGAAGCTTGATTCTAAAGGCATTCTAGGCCTGTAAGTTCTGTAAGTCCGATTTATACCCGATTTCCAGGGCCCTTCGTTTAAAATTTATTTTATTTTGTTGAAAATTAATTTTTCTACTGAAAATTTAAATATTCTAATTTTTGTTGAAAATTGAACTATTTGGTCAAAAATTCTTTTTTTTTCTTGGTTGAAAATTTATTTTTATAACTGAAAATTTAACTATTCTATTTTGGGTTGAAAAATTATCTTTTTTAGTTGAAAATCATTCCACAAAGAAAAAACCTCATACAAAATTTTGAATTTTCAAATCAAAAAGACAATCTTTTTGCAAAAGAATTGAGTTTTCAACCCGAAAATGAAAATTTTGAATTTTCAACCTAATAATATGAATTTTATACCAAAATAATTGAATTTTCAAACCAAGAAAGAGGAGTTTTCGGAAAAATAAATGAAGTTTCCACTAGAAAAGATAAATTTTGTTGTTGAAAATTTGTTGGTTTGGAAATTAGTCTGTTTTGGTTGAGGATTCATCTCACTTGTGGAAAATTGTTTTTTCTTTTAAATGTAATTCAACTGTGTTTGATTTAAAATTAAAATATTTTTTGGTGGAAATATCACCTAATACACTTTTGGTTGAGAATTAATTTTTTAAAATAAAAAATTCCATCACTTTGGCTGGAAATTTAAGTATTTAAAAAAAAAATTAATTTTAATTTAATTTATTTTTTTGAAATTTTTGCATACATTTTTTAAAATTTTGTTGGGTGGAAATTAATTGTGAAACTTAAAATTTAATTCTTCAATTTTTTGTTCTCACATTACCTTTTTGAGTCGAAAACCCAACTATTTGGTTGAAAAATCCTGCATTTCACGTGTGCCTTGTGTAATGTTTGGATGTCCCCTTATAAAATCTTGTATCTAATCTGGTACTGGAAGTGTTTGAAATAAATTCAGAAAGAATTTAGAACAGTCCGGGAAAATGAAAAACTGTTCAGGAATAAGTCATGGAAAGTCAAGGAATTCCGAAATTGGGATTTTGTAGAAATCATTTAAATAGAAAAAATAAACGTTTTAAATTTACTTTTTAACTCACGAATTTTTCTTATTTATATGCACAAGGAATTTACTGAATAAATAAAGAGGATGGCATAATTTAGTGTACAATTTAATAAAAATAAATTTTTTTTAACAGGTAAACGGAATTCTTACCGCAGGAGAAAATATGGCAGATGGAGGAGGACTAATCGCAGCATTCAAAGTTTACACAAAAAAAATTACTGATGAAAAAATAAAGGATACAAGACTACCAGGACTGGAAGATATCAATGGCAATGAACTATTTTTCATATCGTTTGCTGCTGTAAGTATTCCAAAAAAATCTTGGATTTTTTTTCACGGAAACCTCAAAATTGGTTCAAAAAAATTATTTCTCTGAAAAGTGAATACATACTATTAGATACATAAAGTTTCCAATTTAATTAACATGGATACAAGAGGTTTTAATGTGAAAATAATTTTTTCACTTTTCATGTAAATTTCATAAATAATTATTAACAAATTTTATTTTTTTTAAATTTTTTAGGCATTTTGTCAAAGTGCTACACCGGAATTTTTAGAAAAGAATAAAGACGATACACACTCGACATCGCAAGTCAGAATCAATGGCGCAGTTTCAAATTCGGTAGAATTTTCAGAAACTTTTAATTGCCCAAAAACGAGTCCTCTAAATAGAGATCCCAAGTGTGTTTTTTGGAGCGAGAACTAAAATTAAATAATTATAAAATTAATGATATTGAGATAAACAAGTAAAATAGGTAAAATAGAAAAAAACAAGGCTGTATATGTTTATTATGACTGAAATAAAAGAGTTTTTAAACTTGAAAACGTGTTTATTTAATGTTTCTTTGTCACTAATTTTTTCCCACTATGTATAAAACATACATTATTTTAAGGTGATGTTTATCAGCCTAATTGATTATTACAGGAATTATTATTAGTATAGTTTTAAACAAAAAAATTTTTCGTGCGATATTCGTAATGAAAAAAATTGGAAACATTTTTGCACGCAATTTTTTTATTAAAAAAATCCATGAACAAAGTCGAGTTTTTCACCATCGATGAGTCCCTCAAAGACGCGTATATCCTAATTTTCTTAGATTTCAAACAATGTGGACGATACTTAAAAATAATATTATATTTATTTATCTACATCGAACAATGCATTCTTGTAGACGTATTGTGGATCTGGCGAAACCATCAAAACCACAAAATTTGGCAATTATCTTTATTTTTAAGTATCGTTCACATTGTTCAAAAATCTCAAAAAACTGGGATAAACGTTAAGAAGTACTGTGAATTTTTTCCGATTTTTCCGATGATTAGTTTAGCTAAAAATGGTGAAAAACGAAATTCGCATAATCAACGATTTCTCATCCAATGGGCAAGAAAAAAAATTCAATCAAATTGTTGAATTGAGGGCCAAAAAAAAGAATTTTCCACAAAACAGTGAAACTTGCAACCCACAGATATGAATTTTCAACAAAATGTTGATTTTCAACGCAATAGTGCAATTCTAGACCCCAATTAATTTTTTTGGAAATTTTAATTTACATAAAAACTACCAATTGTTTAGTTGAAGTTTATGAATTTATATAGGGCTGTGTACAATGAATATATTGATTAAGAAAATGTGACATAGAAATGGTAAACGTGACAAATACAAAAGTTTAATAAACGAGCGCTATTTTGCGTATCTTCATTCATGTCACTTTATCTATTTTTCAAATTTATTCAAACAATATGTCAAGAATTTTGTGAAACTTGTAGAAAATGCCACCTACAATAAAATGATGTACCTACAAGTTGTTGCCTCAAAATTGAAAAACAATAATTATTTATACACTCAATCTATTTTACCTTACTTTATTTACGTTAAAAACATTCACAGAGACGCTGTGAAATTGGATAAAAAAATTTTGTTGTTCAAACACTCAATTTCTCATTCAGTTATTATATTTTTTTCATAATTTCTGATTTAAATCTGAACTTAAACGAACAGGCACTATTTCTTTACGGAGTCAATTGAGAATGTCGTTGAAATTACTCTTCGCTTATGAAACTTTTCAAATTGACAATAATTATTAATTATTTTAACAATTTTCATGAACATATTCAGAATTTGGCTATTTTTCAGCAACAAGGCGCATTTTATTCACGGAATCAACAACGAATGTCTTTCCGAGAACTCTTTGCTACGATACTTTGCAAATTTACAATAATTATTAATTGTTTAAACACTTTTCATAAACATATTCAGAGTTTGGCTATTTTTCAGCAAATAGGCGCAATTTGTTTACGTAATCAACAACAAATGTCTTTCCGATAACTCATCGCTACGATACTTTGCAAATTTACAATAATTATTAATTGTTTGAACACTTTTCATAAACATATTCAGAGTTTGGCTATTTTTCAGCAAATAGGCGCAATTTGTTTACGTACACTGTAAAAAAAATTTCTGGTAATTTTACCACTTTCAGAGTAGGTCCGATTATTACCTACTCCCAAAGTAACGTTTTCACTGACATTAACGAATATCCACTTTTAATATGGAATTCAACTTTTTAGTTATGTAAGTTTCCAGACAGATTCTGTAAAATTACAATGCATTATGAATTTGTAGGTGATGGTATTCTAACCAAAAATATTCGATTTTTTATTCAACATGGCAAGTTTAGCATCTACATGAGAAATGTGAGTAATTATTTCATATTAAAAGAAAGGGAAAAATTCCCCTCTTCAAACGATTATTATTTATTGAACTTAATTCATCCTTTTATTGTATATTTATACTATATTTCTTATCAATTTTGTAAATAAAATTTTCCATAATTTATACCGTTCTGAAACACTCTTTTACAAATAATTTTAATTTTACCATTTTTTTTATTATTCTCCGCAACTTTGAAACTTTAAAATTACTTGTACTTATACTACGTTAAGAGCTGTGCAAGTACGCCTCGTTATCAATTATCAAATTTCAAGACGTGAGATTACGTTGGAAAAAGGAATGTTTAACAGTTTCTGTACTTTTACCAGCGTCAAAGAAATCAACACTCTGAAAGTAGGTCCATTTATTACCTACTCTGAAAGTCACAGATTCACAAGCAGAAACTCTACTTCTACAACGCTTTGCTATAGTGTCAGTCTAAAAGTGGTAAAGTTACAAGATTGGTTGGAACTTCTAACATGCAAGTGGTATTCATCCCATAATCAGAGTAGTAAAATTGCACCAATTTTTTGTTGGTAATTTTACCATTCTAAGTGGTAGAATTTTTTTATTTTTTACAGTGTAATCAACAACAAATGTCTTTCCGATAACTCATCGCTACGATACTTTGCAAATTTACAATAATTATTAATTGTTTAAACACTTTTCATAAACATATTCAGAGTTTGGCTATTTTTCAGCAAATAGGCGCAATTTGTTCACGTAATCAACAACAAATGTCTTTCCGATAACTCATCGATACGATACTTTGAAAATTTACAATAATTATTAATTATTTAAACAATTTTAATAAACATATTCAGAGTTTGGCTATGTTTCAGCGAATAGGCGCAATTTGTTTACGGAATCAACAACGAATGTCTTTCCGAGAACTCTTTGCTACGATACTTTGCAAATTTACAATAATTATTAATTGTTTAAACAATCTTCATAAATATATTCAGAGTTTGGCTATTTTTCAGCGAAAAGGCGCAATTTGTTTAGGGAATCAACAACAAATGTCTTTCCGATAACTCTTTGCTACGATACTTTGCAAATTTACAATAATTATTAATTATTTAAACAATTTTAATAAACGTATTCAGAGTATGGCTATTTTTCAGCGTATAGGCGCAATTTGTTTACGGAATCAACAACGAATGTCTTTCCGAGAACTCTTTGCTACTATACTTTGCAAATTTACAAAAATTATTAATTATTTAAACAATTTTCATAAACATATTCAGAGTTTGGCTATTTTTCAACGAATAGGCGCAATTTGTTTAAGGAATCAGCAACGAATGTCTTTCCGATAACTCTTTACTACGATACTTTGCAAATTTACAAAAATTATCAATTATTCAAACAATTTTCATTTAAAAAATTCAGAGAACATTTTATTTTAACTTGAAAAATGCTTTAAAAGCTTTTAAAATCTTTGTGAAATATTTGCGAAATCTTTTTAGTATAAGTTAACGTCTATCGAAGATGTTTATTCATAAATCTGTCTTTGGTGTTAGTTTACGATATTATTATATAATATGTCTCTTGGCCCAATTTTATGTTGTACTATCGAAATTCATTTCTTGTAATACAAGCATGGTCTCTGCTTATATGAAGGTATTTCAGAATCGTTATTTCTATTTTTGTATGAATTTAGACAATTTTTGAAAGTTATAAAATTTGTAAGATCTATGGTAATAATGAATAATACAATTTTTTGAAAACATTAGAACTTTTGAAAATTTGAGAGTTTCATAGAAATTTGAGAAATTATGAAAATGTTAGAATTTTAAAAAACTTAGAAACTTTGAAAATTAAAAAAAAAATTGGAACCATTCTAAATTAAAAAAATTTTCAGAAATTTTGAACATTTGATAAATTTTGATAATTTTATAAATTTTGAACATTTTAGAAATTTTATCAATTTTGAACATTTTAGAAATTTTGATAATTTCAAAACTGTTTAAAAAATTTGGATTTTAGAAATTTTCAACAGCTTGGAAATTTGGATCATTTTACCAATTTTAATAATTTTTGAAAATTTTAGAGATTTTAGACATTTTGGAAATTTCAGAAATTTTGGTAAATTTCAAAATTTTAAAACTTTGAGATGATTCTATAATTTTAGAAATCTTGACAATATTGTAAATTTGGAACATTTTAGAAATTTTAGAAATTTTGATAATTTAAAAAATTTGGAACATTCTATAAATTTTGGTAATTTTAGAAATTTGAATAACGTTAGAAATTTAAAAATTTTGAACATTAATTTCAGAAATTTGAATGATTTTAGAAATTTTTAACGTTTCGTAAAATTCAGAAATATTAGAAAGTTTGAAAATTTTGAATATTTTACAAATTTCAAAATTTTTTACAAATTTTAGAAAATTTCACAAATTTATACAAATTTTAGAAAATTTGGGAAATTTGAGAAGATTGAACATTTTGTAAAATTCAGAAATGATAATTTCAGAAATATTCAACATTTTAGAAATTTTGAAAATATACGTATTTAAGGATACGGCTGACCAAAGAAGGTCACTACCACTTGAGAAGGCGCCGCTCGCGAGTATGGTGCTACTTACTTTTTTATTCGATAACTCACACAATTTCATCGTCCAAACGTCAAAAGTGAGCTACCAAACGCATCCCAACGAAATCCAAAGGATTTGTAAACAATTTTTTGAAAAAAATTAAAATTTGTTTCGCAGCGGGAAGTTAGCACTCCAATTTTGAAAACGCAATATCTTTTCGAGTTTTACCTTTCAAACGAAAAAAATTGGCTTCCAAACGCATCCTAACGACATCCAAACGACTGGTAAAAAAATTGTCGAAAAAAATTAAAATTTGTTCTGCAGCGTGAAGTTAGAACTTCAATTTTGAAAACTGAATATCTTTTTGAGTTTTGCAGATGCATTTCATTTTATTTTTTTGTATTTTTTTATTCTATTTCTGTTTATTTATTCTAAACTCAAGAAGGGTCAGGTGTAGGCAATGAGGATACTTGATATAAGGTCCGAACATAAACATTTATTTCTAAAACGTATGAAATAAAAAAAAATTAGTGTCTTGTAAACAAAATAAAATGATATCCAGCGTGTGTGCCGTGTGATTTCAAAACAAATTTTTATGTATGGATAACAATTGCACAATTATTCATTTGCAACGACTTAAAATTAAAATAATTCAACATCTAATTTAAAAAGTGTTCAATTGAAAAATTGTAATCTTTCAATTTTTATTCTTTCTAACTTAAAATTGCATGAAATGATGTAATTTTGAATAAATTTGTTGATTCATTCTTGAAATTAGGGCATTGAAAATAGTAGCATGCATTTTTAATTCATAAAAATTTTGATTCGTTGAAACGATTACGTCAGACAAATAATTTTTAAGAACAAGAAACAATCTGCCTTAGCCCGGATTTGAACCGGGAATATGAATATCACAAAAGTGGAAATAGACACATAAATTTTTCTGTTTAAAAATAATTTGTATAGTTTATTCATGACTTCGAAAATTTTATGAATATTTTATACTTGTTGATTAATGATTATACAATGAGATACAAGAAGCAGCTTCTAAATATAAAAACATAGTTCCTATTTAAATATTTGTTAATTATGTTGATAGCATTAATGATTAATATATTTATATAATTTATAATAAAAATTCCGAGCGAAGAAATAGTTTTACAATTATTACTCACCTCCCCATTGAGAGTGGAGGGGGAAGGGAAATTATTGGTTGGCCCCCAAGGCCATTCTCTGGATCCGCGCCTAAGGAATTTGGATCTCAAACCACGTGTGTAGAGAAAAATTATTGTCCTCATAATTTGGTGTATATATCCATATCCGAGGAACATTCCACAGATATCTAGATTTTCACCCTGATAGGATATATCATTTGCAATATCCCGATATCCTAACGATACAAAGGATTCAAAAGGTCCCCCACGCTGACATCCGGTAATGACTCTGCTGCATATCTTGAAGAATAGACTTCAGAGGTTCCTCGTATAGTTATAAAAATGCGGCCTTTATAATCATCATCATTACGTGGAATAGTTAGATTCCATGGATGGAACGCTCGAGCTACAACCTTTTCGTCTCTCCTTATATGCATAAAAGCTATTACTGGAAGATGCCGACGAGGCATAAAACCGGGTTTTGGGTGAAGACTTGTGAGGCCTGCTCCATCTTGTATAACATGTTGAGGAATTCCCACATCTATCATAACTTCATAGTTCCTGAAATCTGTAGGTGTATATTCCTCAGGTCTTCGTAGCCAGTATACACGTACACCGCTGACATAATTGGTCCAAAAGAGCTTGTGTCCAAAGATAGAGCCATCCTGCATTTCGATTAAAAGAGTGAAGATACCCATAGTCGGAAAGAAATTTCTACCTAATTTTGTAGGAAAAAAAATCGACATTTATAAATTTCTTGTAACCAAGTATTTTAAACAGTTAACAATTTTAATCAATTACAGATCAACAAAGAATGACTTATGTATTTTGTTTGTCTAAAGAAAGCCTTTCTTGAAGAGTGATTCTAAGTGCTGTTTCAAAAATGTTAAAGTTAAAAATTGCAAAAATGTCGAAAAATGATCGTTATCACTGAATTACATTTTTTATTTGTCACATCGAATGCATCATATTATTTCCAATATAATTATTATATTATTTCCATATTATTTCCTATATAATTTGAAAGGAATTTTCTTTAAGTGAGATTAATGTTAGTAAACAGGTGGTTTTGTAAACACTTTCTCAAGGAACAATTTGAAAATTGATTTTCTGGAAAATAGCAGACGAAAAGCCTGAAAAAAGGTCGTTTTAAGCGACCTTTGTGGGGTAAAAAATGTCAAATTTTCAGTAAAAATATAACAAAAAACAATTCTTAGTGCTGCTTTTCTTTGCGTATAAAGTTTTTTTTTAATTCAAATAATTTTTTTGGTATACCAAGAACCAAATGAAATTGTCTACACTAGCAATATTATGCGGAAAAAATCATGATAAATGGAAATTTCTGACTATTACAAGAAATTAATCATTTTTGATTTCCTATAGATGTCAAAAACTCTAATAGATGTCCTGAATGATGTTTCAAATAATGTTTTATTCAATTTGTTGCTACTAATAGACAAATTACTTTAAAGACGAAGATAATTTTCTGACTTGTTTGCAATTCTTATCTTGAACCTTTTCTTACTTGTCTTCAGATGTTAGAACTATTTAACGTTAGCCAGAAAATACAAAAAATGCTCTGAATATTAATAAGGAATTTATCTAGGGATAATAATACGGTAAGCTCAACTACTCTAGAAGTACAGAAAAGTCCGTGCAGAAATTTGATTGTGACCTCGAACTGAAAGCTCTAAATACGACTTCTTCCATTTTTTAAATCGAAACAATAAAGAAAAGCATTAATTTAAATCTGTTTTCTCTTTCAGAATTTATTTTTGAAATGTTGATCGTCGAGTTTCATAGTTTTACTCTTTTTGTTTTTAAATGAAAAAATATTGTTCTTTATGTTCAGATAACATATCAAATATACACGTTTCAAACTGAATAATTTCTAATTTCTCAATCATCTAACAATCAAAAACATTTAACTGTGGAAGATACCAAGGAAGACTAATTCTATTTTTATTTGGTAGGCTGTAAAATTGCTTGTTGAAGAGACGGGTCTGTTAGAAATGCGTTATCTTCTTCGGAATAGCGAATAAAAATTAAAAAATGCAATCAAGAATAAAAATATTGGAATTGCGAAAATAAGAATATTTGTAAACGTATCTTGCTAAGGCGCATAACAATAGCGTTTGTTAATCAATTCCGAATTAATCATACTCCGATTTCCGATTACACTGGTTTACAAAAAAAAAGGTGATGACTATTAGACAAGACCACTTTATCCTTATGTATTCTGACGCGCTGAATATGAATCCGAGGTCTATTTACCTTCATCACGTCAGGTTCAAGGTCATTTCAAAGTGAAATACAGGAAAAGCCGTGCAATAAACTTCAAAAACCTTTTACATATGTTTTTGGGGTCGCTGAATCGAAATCCGAGGTCCATTTACCTCCACCGCGTCCGGTTCATGGGCATTTCAAGGTCAAATACAGGAAAAGCCGTGCAATAAACTTCAACAACCTTTTTGGGGTTGCTGAATCCGAATCCGTTGTTCGGTTGGTCCCTGAAGGTCAGTTTAAGGTCATTTAAAGGTCATCTTCAGGTCAAAACAACAGAAAATGCATGTTATGAAGTGCAGCTTATCCAAACATATTGCTGCTACTAGCGTTACCCAGGAACAACGACGTGGACGTTGCAGCTTCTGTTCCGATCGGGGTGCTTGTTTAAAGTGAGTCCCCTTGCCTCTCACTCTGTGGAGCCTACACTCTTCAATTTTGGCGCGCATTTTTATGGGTCTGCATCTTTCTTCGAATGTTTTTCTCAGCACCTTTCTTTTGTGTGTGACTAAATTATCCCTCTTCAGATTCCAGCAGTAATCTGATATCATGTGATCATCCCAAAATCCTTGATAACGCCTTTCCATTTCCTTTATGTCTTGGTGGAATCTTTCACCTTGTTCTTCACTATAATTCCCCAGATTTTCTGGAAAATTCTCTGAATGGGAATCCAAAAAGTGAAGCTTCAAGCTCATTAAACATCCAATGGCTCCAAAGTTCACGATTAAGTCGCTCAGTATCTTCTTATAATTTTGATCTTTGTTGTTGCCAAGAAATTTCTTACAAACATCGACGAAGCTTTTCCATGCTTTTTTTTTCATCCGTCGATATCTTCTTTGGGAATTCTGGATCCTTGATCAATTCTCTTATTTGTGGGCCAGCAAAAACTCCTTCTTTAATTTCTGCTTCTGACAGCTTTGGGAACTTCACAAATAGATATTTAAAAGATAGACTTTCTCTGTTCTTAAGAGCCTTCACAAGCCATTCAATTAAGCCTAATTTTATATGTAGAGGAGGCAGTATTATATTAGCCGGATCAATCAAATTTTTTTTGATAACATTTTTCTCTCCTGCAACAAAATTCTTTGTAATAGGCATTTCGATCTCTACTATCCCATTCACATAGATAACAAGGGTACTTCGTAAAACCACTTTGTTGTCCCAATAAGATGGTTACGACTTTCAAATCCGTGCAAACTTTCCATTGGTATGTCTCGAAATTTATTTTACGAAGCAAATGCTCCATGTTCACATAATTTTCATCCAATGCTGTAGAGTGCGCTATTGGAATAGGAGCTAGTTTATTATCATCTTGGCAGAGGTATTTTCGAAAAGGCTTATCCCTATTTCTATAGTATGTCAAATTTGTTCCTCTGGCTAGGCATCCTTTCTCCCGCAACCAAGAGGCTAACAATTCCGATTGTTTCTTAGATAACCCCAAATCTTCCACCAAGTCGTTGAGTTCACACTGATTGCACGTTGGAGGTGTTCCGGAGTAACCCTTTATACCAGAATCGTTAGTGTGATCGTCACAGTCATTGTCACAGCCATCTTCTTCATCATCCTCTTCGTCATCTTCGTCCGCTTCACTGGAGGATTCTGATACGTTTCTATCGCTATTATCAACTAGCATTGCCTCAACATCCATGGGTAAATCAGGGTCATCATTAACTAATACTGGCATCGTGACGGACGAAGTTGTTATGTAAACCAGAAACTTGCTGTTTTTGGAATTCAAACCTAATTTATCGTTGGAACAAAAGTAGCAATCACGATCGTGATTTTGAGGTTCACGCCAGATCATAGGTGAAGAGAAACTCATTCTTAGTGTCCCACTTTTCCACCGTCTCAAACGCACGTCACAAGTTCGGCAAAGGACTTTCGGGACCCAGGAATTGTTTGCAAGATCATGAGCGATACTAAAGCACTCCGTGTACGCTTTTTTAATCTTTTCGGAGAAATTTATTAGGTTCCTACTGACATTATATTTCCCACACATAACACAAAAGCGGTTCATACTTTTCGAGCATTTATCCATGGTAATATCAACTAAATAAGATTTTCATATATAATATTGCATGGAGGTCCCGAAAAAATTCGGGGGGATTGAACTCGAATCAATTTCAATTGCGATAGTATGACAACGAAATTTCTGATGGAATAGGAATTTGGAAGGAAAAAAGTTGCCCTGAAAAGGGCTGAGAGCTCCGAGACTAGGGAGATATAATTTTCTTAAAAGAAATTACTCAATTTTATTCTTCTGAAAAAGGACCCAGCACACTTTACATTAAAATCCGAACCCGGTCAAGTTGGCTGAAATCGCAATATAATATAGTTCAAAGCCTCCTGATCAAAAAATCCTGACGGGTACCAGTCCAGCGAATCAAAAGTTTTCGAGATAGGTAGGGTTCAACGCGATTCTATCGATTTATGCGATTCTAAAACAGAAAACGATCACGCACATTGTCATTTGTTTCTGAATATCATGCAGTTCTAAAACATAAGACGCTCACTCACATTGTCATTTGTTTCTGAATTTCATGCTGTTCTAAAACATAAGATGCTCAGTCACATTGTCATTTGTTTCCGAATTGTATGCAGTTATGAAACATAAGACGCTCACGTATATTGTCACATTTTATTGAAAAATCTGCACCTCATCTTCAAGTTTCAAGCGGGACATTAGATTCGCTTATTGGCATATTTTTCGCGTTCAACCCCACCTATCTCGAAAACTTTTCATTTTTTGGACTGGTACCCATTAGGATTTTTTGATCAGGAGGCTTTGAGCTATTTTATATTGCAATTTCAGCCAATTTGCCCGGAGCCGCATTTTAATGTAAAGTGTGCGGGGTACTCTGAGTTTAGGAAATTGAATCCGAAAGATGTGTCTCTGGTGAACTCCAGCAAGCGAGTGAGAATACCGACTTGAAACCGTTGAAGACGCAACTTAGAAGAGGAATGAGCGAGGATCTTGTTCATCAGATTTTGAAATGACCTTAAACTGACCTTTAGGGATCAAACGAACAACGGATTCGGATTCAGCAACCCCAAAAAGGTTGTTGAAGTTTACTGCACGGCTTTTCCTGTATTTGACCTTAAAATACCCTTGGACCTGACGCGGTGGAGGTAAATGAACCTCGGACTTCGATTTAGCGACCCCAAAAACATATGTAAAAGGTTTTTCAAGTTTATTGCACGGCTTTTCCTGTATTTTACCTTGAAATGACCTTGAACCTGACGTGATGAAGGTAAATAGACCTCGGATTCATATTCAGCGCGTCAAAATACATAAGGATAAAGTGGTCTTGTCAAATAGTCATCACCTTTTTTTTGTGTAAACCAGTGTTATCCAAATATTGTTTTTTCGAACTATCCTAATATACGTTTTCATTCAAATTTTTAAACTAAAAAAATATTGACTTCTTAGAACAAAATATTTCCATTAGATTGTAGATATTAGACAAAGGAATCTTCTCAGTCAAATGAGCATATTTTGCAGATCAATTGCATATCAATATTTTTCGAAAAAAATAAGAAAAGTAAGTTTCTATGACTTACTTCAAAATTGTTTCGATTTTTCTTTATTTCAGGGACCGGTTTGAAATTTTCGTTTCGTTACGTTGCGTTATCCAAAAAGTACTGAAACTTTCGTTGCCTTTTCGTTACGTTCAGATGGGAACAAAATTATAAACGAAATTGTTATACAGTCTTATATTACCCTTCTACCATTCAATATTTACATTAGATGCACAAGCATTCGAATAAAATATTGTTTACAATTATGCGTAATTAACAATTTTCGTTACAAATTCGTTATTTTGAATAACGTAATCTAAATCGAGCGAATAGAGTTACGTTTTGGCGTATGCAAAATTAGAAACTTAGGTATCCCAGTGTTTGTCCAAAGAAAATTATTATTCATTCTTGTATGCGAAATATTTTTGATGGAAAAAGTTAATCAAATATTCCCAAATTCTTGCTTTAGAATTTAAGAACTTTTGAAAATATTTGTGAAAAATTGCTGAAAACAATCGAAAAGGAAATAATTAATAATAATAACTCCACTTTGAAAGTATTGAAAGCGTCATAGTTGAGTATTTTAAAGTTGAAAGCTTGTAAAATTGGAAATTTTTTATTGAGACTTGCAACATTGTATGTATGTATATATTAAAATTTTAATAATTTTGAATCAAAATATTCAAAATGATACAGTCTCAAATTTAAGCAAGCCTAAATCAATAATTCGATTGATAAAATCGACGAAAAAGGTCAACTAATAGTTCATAAAAATTTTATAGGAAAGAAATTTAAGCGTATTTAATGAAAAATTAGTTGAGGTCATAATTTTTCATCAATTACCGACATTGGCATATGTGAGCTTTCTAAAAAAAAGGTCACAATGAAATAATTAATTGATACAGTGTCCAGGGTGAAATAAGAGGTAAATGAATCATTTTTTTATCTCAACTTCAGAGAAAAATATCCACATAATAAAGAGATGGCTTGGGAAAACGATCGTCTTTTTTTTCTTATGGGAAATACGTGTTGAATTTGCTGGTGCAAAAGCTATAAATTTTTTGTCAAGAGAAAAAATATGCGCAATCAAATTTCCTAAAACAATATGTAATTCAAGAATTAAAATTCCAAACTTGTTTTAAAAATCCTTCAGGGCCAACGTCATCCAGCGAGAAAAATGTATGGCAGTTATAAATTCCGCGGCTCTTTAGTTTTACTCGTTACGTTTTTATGGAAGTTATTTAATTTAGAAAGTAAGCGTAGAGTTATTTTTTATTATTTAAATCACAAATTACGGATTATTTTGAATCCAAAACTGAATCCAAACAATATGTCGTTTCCACGAACACTGCGAGACTAAAATATCCAATTCTTTCATAAACTGCCTTTCAGTTTAGGGAAAAATGTGTTATAGCATAGAGCAAATTTTTGTAGGGAAAACACTATTTTCAAATACAATTCCGGCGAATTTATGAAAAAAAAATAATTTGAACCTTTATTTAGAGAAAAGATCTAGATTTCTACATAAATGTAGTTTCGGAAAAATAAAAAAATCTGAAAGTTACAACATACAGCGATAATTAATCTTTTGTTAACATATCTGTATCAAACTTGCCACGTGGATGTTTGAAGTTCTGGCAAAAATTTATGAGCAGGCGTATAAAATTTGGTAGCACTGCTCCAGTAAATAATGTACTAAATTATACTTGTGCCTATCAACACACATACAATCAAATTCTGTCATAATTAATGATATTTTTTTAAGGTATATGAATTCTAAGAAAAATGTTCAAAGATGGGAGGCAATTATATGTTATTAAAAATAAAATATTCCGTTTTCTGGTCCAACGATTGTAGGGATTAATTAGATCAACCGGATTTCAGGTAGAATACTCAATGCGATTTATTCTCAAGATTAGAGATACATACAGAAATGTAAAGAACTTGACATGTCAAACTGTGCAAGATACGAAAAATGTTGCTGAAAAATTGTTCATCTCAGAAAGATCTACAATTTTTTCAGGATATTTTTCAATGAGACGTATACTTCTCGTTGAATTTGTGAAAAATGACAATAAAAATGAACAATAAAATGTGTCCATACAGTGGGTAGATTTTTTCAATAATATTATAGTAAATAAAATAAATACTATAGCCATGCCAATTCAGTTCAAAATTTTGAAAATAAAGGGGGATGGGGTTAAATTGAAAGTAACGTTTTGAAGGACCTGGAAGCCACTTCTTCCAGTAACGCAAACGTAACAAAGAAAAAGTTACTTACTCAACCCGTTCTCACGCCAATTCCAGACTAGTGGGTGCCCCACAACCGTCGTCGGGTCGTGCCCCGCAACGGCGTTCGCATCTTCCCCCCGACGATGATTTCTACTTTGTGAGTTGCCCTGCGCACTGAGTTCTGTAAGAAAATTAGCAACAAATGAATTTTTAATTCCTAATACACTGACAAGGAGAGGTCACAAGATTCGAGACGCCAATTCCACCGGGGATTTAAACGATGAAAGAACATCCAAGTCCATTAGATGCGTATTTTTTCTTCTGATCCAATGTGCCTTATTTTCCGAGATACAAAGCTTTTGTTTTACGCTTGAGTGCTTGACACTCGCGACCTTTCATTGTCAGAAAAATATGCTACATTCAGTCAATAAGAGTTTCTTTTTTAGCCTTTCGCAAATTAAGAATTCTGAAAAGAGCGATAAAAATGAATCCTTTGTGTCATTAAGTTTTAATATACAAAACTAAACACGTTCATTTAAATAATACTACGAATGTGTTGAAAAAATGGTCACTTGTTGGTTGGTTTTACAATACTTACCCATAGCATTGAAAATAACGACCAGGATGAAGATCAAAGTAGAAGGAATCCCCATTTTTTCAGAAAGCAAGAAAAAAGATCAACGCAAAACTTGTAGAACAGCGTTACTAATAAATATCCTGATATTTCGTTTATATATACTATTCGAATATTTGAGTTTTCCCCTTCCTGAAGACAAATCGTAAACAGATTATTTTTGCGTCATGTTGACACAAGCTTTTTATGTTGGATTTTACTCAATCAGAGATAAAATACATGCAGAAAGTGATTAGGTTTAGTTCATAAAAAGAAATACACTTCGTTTTGACACTTTACTTCATTCTGCAAGATTGACTGAAATGCTTTAAGAGACGGACAAACACAGACTAACTTGAGGGATGGCAACATGAGACTCTGCGGTCATAGAACATAGTACAAGAGTGTCGCAAATAGAGTTGTAATTCCAACACCCTTCCTCAAGTATATAGTTGTGACACTGTTTAATCTTTAATTAAAAAATGTTCTTAATTTAAATCAAACTTTAGTTACACATACAAATATTAGCTGAATTATTTTACAAACTTTCTTAAATTTCAATTGAACTTTCGGTACATGAAAAACTTTAGCTGAATTAATAATTCCCTTTAGATGAATTAACGATAACTTTAATCAAATATTTATCGCACTAATCTAACCCAAAAACTGAATAAAACATGCATTGAAACTTTAGATAAAAGAAAATATCTGACTGGAAAGAAAAATGATTAAAAAAACAGACCTTATTTTAGCTGGAACAGCAAACACTTGCACATAAAATCGAGTACTTAATGTCCTTTAATTAGATTGTTTTTCACTTATTGGTGAAAAAAAGGACAAAAAACATAGTTCCTTTTTGCACTTTAGCCACTTTCTTTTGAAGAACTCATGTACCTTTCGGGTGGTACACCTTTAGTATTTCTTCCAGAACTCTTGAGCTTTAAAAATTCTCTTCCTTTTTGTAGATATGCAGTATTTAGGTTAGGAACTGCATTCTCCTCTTCCATGCTGAAATCCTTTGACGAATCGATGTCATTTTCATCCGTAGTGCTTAAATTCGAAGATCCATTCACCTCTTCATCATTGAACAGCTTCAAACTTATTTCGTCTGCATCATCATCGGAGTATTCTGTTTGTAGAAACAAGACTTCCACTGGTTGTGATTTCTTCAGATGACCCTCCCTTAATTGTTTAATTTTGTATTCTGTAACTGCAGAGAGTCCTTTGTTACCTGAGTCCTTATCCTTTCGACTGTCTAGGTGTTGCTGCTCGGGTAGTTTGCACAAAGATCGCTGCGAATTTAATTTCCCTTTTCAAACGGCTCGTTTACTGCTGCACAGGCCCTTTCAATCCTCGTTGACCCTGATGTTTCTATCCTCACTTTGTATAGATCCGGGGATAACTTTGCTGTAGCCATCACTTCATTGTTATTAATATTTATGACACTGCAACTCTTATCCTGGAAGATTACTTGATGACCCTTTTGAGCCAACTTTTTCACTT
The DNA here is from genome assembly GCA_932195095.1 of Andricus curvator. Taxonomy (NCBI): domain Eukaryota; kingdom Metazoa; phylum Arthropoda; class Insecta; order Hymenoptera; family Cynipidae; genus Andricus; species Andricus curvator. Next base: position 101,497 of record CAKNYM010046682.1, read on the forward strand.
AAAGTAAATTTGACCCAAGTCTAGGTACATGGAGAACATCGGTCACTTTCACTGTTATAACTTTGTCCTTGTTCACAATGCACTTTATTGTTCCTGATCCTATACATTGGATTTCAAGGAGTTCGCCGTCATCTGCTAAACGCACATAGCCTTTCTTCTTCGGTTCGAAGTCGGTGAAAAAATCTTTTGAGTGTACCATATGACTCGTTGCTCCCGAGTCTAAAATCCAGGTATACTTGCTGCAATCCTTCTTAAAATGTCCAGATTTTTCACAGAAAAAACACTCACTTTTGCTTTTCTCATAGTCTTGTTGACTTTGCACCTTCATAGCTGTTTCACTTTGATCATTAAAGTCTTCAGCCCCTTTGCGTACCTTTGCGTCAATTAACTTTCCTGTGACGAAATTGATTGTGATATCACTTTCGGGCCTACTTTCCAAGGTGGTAATCAAAGTGCTGTAAGAATCTGGCAAACTGCTCATTAGCATTGCAGCTACTAGACTGTCCTTTAGTTGCTCCCCAAGGGCCGTTAATTTATTTACAAGATCCAACATCTCTGTTATGTGATCTTCCATGTTTCCCCCTTCAGACAACGTTAATCTACATATCCGTTTGAGCAAGAATATCTTTCTCGATAGCGTTGCCTTCTGGTGATAACACTGTAGTAAGTCCCAAGCCTCTCGCGCAGTTTTGGCACTCCTAATGTGAATCAGTTTATTGTCCTCCACTAAAAGCCCGATATTTGCGCATGGCCATCCCGTTGAGTCCATGCTTCAGTCACTGGATTTTGAGCGTATTTACAAATTACGTCCCATAATTTGTCCTAGATTAATAAAAGTTCCATTTTTTACTTCCATATTTGATCATTTTCATTATTCAACTTATCCACTGAAAAACGGAATCGCGTACTGTCCCCCCTTTTTGTTACTGTCTATGGTGTATACGAAACCAAAAAAAAAAAAGAACCGTCTACACGCACTTTAACTGTATCTGGTGCACTGAAATGATCGACTGATGTACACACACATACACTGTATCCTTAAAATTTCCTTAACTGTGCACTGAAAAGAACACCTGATGTACACAAACACACACTGTCCACTTGAATTTTCTTAACTGTATCTTTTCTCACTTTATACTAAACCTAACTCTTTGATCTCTGGGCCCATAACCTGTTGGAGAAAACTGAATCAGCGATAAAATATACGCAGAAAGAGATTAGGTTTAGTTCAGAAAAAGATATACACTTCGTTTTGACACTTTACTTTATTCTGCAAGATTGACTGAAATGCTGTAAGAGACGGAAAAACACAGACTAACTTGAGGGATGGCAACAGGCCCCTTAGACGCAAATAGAGTTGTAATTCCAACATTTTTTCAGTGTCACACTTTTATTCAGTTCGCATAATTTTTTTTTCTCTAAATGATACGTTTAAAGCGAGGAAAGTAATCTAAAAAAGAACAGTTTCTGATGAAATTATTTTTCTCGCATAGATTGAAATCTCAATTTGACAAATATTTTTCAGATAAAACTTTTACCTTAACAGCACTCGTCAACGGTGATATATTAGGTATAGACTTTTGTTGTAAAGCATATTAATAAATTTTCATTCATATTTCCAAACTCAAGAAATATTTTCGTGAATCTTTTTTGAGCGGTATTTTATTTTCGCTAAAAATAGTTTATGAAATGGAGAAAATTAATTCACAATACAATATTTTTTCATCTATATGTATGATAATCTGTTTTCTAATTACACTTTCTGAAATTTTCCAAATTTTAGGTGAGTATTTTTACAATGCTTTAAAACAATTTTCAAATTATCATCTCAATGATACGGCAAAAGTTTCATTTGGAAATTGAATTTTGCGGATTTCATAAAATCTTCACATTTTCAGACTCACAGATTGATATGCTTCTTTATTAAATGAGAACGCAATCCCTCAAATGATAATCCATTCAATACACATTTACTTATGAAATTTACAATGGTAATAAAAGCTATTTTTTTTCTTAGCGAATATGAGAAATTTTCCATTTTTGAGTTCAATATCTTTATTAATTCCCATGATTCAAAAACGGCTTTTATAAAACAGAAAATTCCCAAATAATTAATTCAAACAAAAAAATTGAGTCAGGAGTGTTGGTGAGACGATTTTGTTTTGCAGAAGGTATCTCCTCACAGCATAGAAAAGAAGAATTTGAATTTCAAAAGGAATCAAACGGAGTGGAAAAGGGACTTTTGGATTGCAAACGAAAGCTGCGTGCATGTAAAAAGCGATTTCACCAGCCCTTTTTCATTAATGATTTTTTCTGATTTATGTATTATTTATTATTTCTCGTCACAGAAGGTGTTATACAGTTTAAAAGATTAATTTCTAACAAAGCGATATTTTCACATACTTTATGAATATTTGAAAATTATTACTTCAGTTCATCTAGTTTTTTGTACTCTTTCAAAATACACAACAATTTTCAAAAAATAATGGAAAATGGTAACGTTATTTTGGATTTTTAAAGAAAAGGGGAAAAAATTCACAAAATCCGTAACTTTTCTTTTTTGAAATTTTTAGAAATAGTAGTTACTGATATACAACACTTACCATAATTTTTTCGATTGGTATTTTTTTTTTTGCTTCACAAGAGAAAAAATTATTTTGGATTTTTTTGTAAATAATTATTTTACACGTACCGAAACATATTTCATAGGCAAGTTAATCCTGAACATATCAACCGCCGGCCTGCATGATTTGAAATGCATGAAATTGTTAATACTTATTATCTCCATAGATTTGTAATATTCTAACAAAATTTTAATGAAAAACAAAAAATTGAAGTATCGAAGAATTCAAAAATTTTTAAAGATGGAAATTCCTGTATTGAGGTAGCTATAAACATTTTATCGTATTATATGAACTAAATATTACACCGTGTAGAAAAAATTCGGTTTACATGGCCTGTTATAACTGTCAATACTGTGATAAAAATTTTTCGGAATTGCGAATTTGAAAATTTCAATTCTTTAATTCGAATAGCCTGGAAAAATATTCATCAACCAGGAAAAGAATAGAAGCTACCCTCAAATATTTATATTAAGAATTGGAATGCTAAGAAGAAACTATATTATAGTCACGCTATATTTTTTCAATCCATTTTGGCCTGTTAAACTTGAAAATCGCTTTGAAAATTTTTTTATGGATCGGTTTTCGAAATTTTTTATGTTTATTTTCGACTGAAACAGTGACTTTTTTCAATATTTCGGTTCAGTGCACCTCAACTACCAAATTGATCAGGAACAAAGGCACTAGTATTCGTTGCAGATTCGATTATCTTTACCTTGATACTTTTTGCAACCAGATTGGTTCACAGAGTAAAGCTATCATCGAATTTTTTTTCCAAAATTCATATTTCGAAAATCAATCTATGAAAATTTTGTTCAATGGGACCTTCAAGTTCAGCAGGTCAAAATGCATTAGAAATATATAGTGGTACTAAATTTATAAAATGACTGCTATAAAGTTTTGAGTAGTTTTGAGAGTAGTTTAATTATTGAGTGCATAAACTTAAAGTTACTGTCCAGTTTTGGCAGCTCAAATTTCAAAATATAATTTTTTTTTCATACCAAAAGATAGTTTAAATTTTTCTTATTTAAGAATTTTAAAGTCAAAAAATTGGTCGGTAATTAAGTATTCATGAAAATAAACGATAAATGGATTTTTTGAGGAAACCATCTGTTATTATGATTTTGCAATTTTCTCAATATCAATTAAAATTCATAAATAGAAAGTAATAATCTCATTTATCAAGCAAATTAATAATGTTTGAAATGAAACAATTTGGATTTCGTAATATTAGATAATGTCGGGAAGTTTAGGATTCAACGATATTTAAATTATAAATTGTGAATGTAAGTTTCTCAGATATGAGTAACAATACTTGAATAACAAGTATCCATTGTTATCTCCTACAGATCGACAAATAAAAAACTGTACAAATTCGTGGAGACCGATAAGATCTCCATATACGTAAAAAATTGTAATCTGCGAAAATATTAAAGTTACGAAAACAAGATTTTTTTCAAACATATTTTTCTAACTAGGATCAATCATTTATTAATTAATTTAAGTTGTTCTAGAAATATTAAGAACGCTTTGCATTTAAAAATACTCTTATGTCCAGCGTGACACAAACTCTCTTATTTTAATAATTCCTCCTTTTATCTAATGATCAGAAGGATCTTGACTAAGGTATGAGGACAATAGTCACTAACATTGATTACAAAATTTATTTGATATTCAGTCTATCTTCAAGATCAAAAATTTTCGTTGGATGCTATAAATATTTTCATAGTCAAAATCCTAAAAATTTGGAAAATCGCGAAATGGTGGCCATACTAACGGACGCAAAAATGCTATTTCTTAAAGTTGATACCAATGGTGAACAAAATTGTGAAAAAATTTAATAATTTATTCTGTAGCGAAGGCAATATTTGCAAATCCAAAATTCTGATAAACTACAAAATCGTGGCCCATTCAAATTCAAGAAATAGATGAATTTTACAGTTTTCAAGAATAGTGGACAATTCAAAATTTGAAAAAAATGTATGACTACAGTTTTCAACGAAATACTTTTAAATTCTTTGGCGTGAAGTCACTTGAATTCACATGAAGCCACTGAAATCATTTGAAGTCAGTGTGAACTCCATCCATTGAATTGTGAACCCGTCGTTTAAAAAAAAATAAATGATTGCAGAAAATTATATTTGAAAGGAATTGACTTTAATGCTTTACTGTTTCAGTATTGAATTGACTTATATAAATATTTGGAAGTTGAATGAAATTAAACGTTTGAAGTCTTTTGTCTTGATTTTTAAATGAGTAGATTGAAACATTGAATTTGGCTTGATTTTTTGTTACAAGTGTAATATTTTAAGACAAAACTAAAAGTTTTGTTTGAGGATCTATCATAGGGTTGAAGAAATTTGAAAGTGCAATCAGAAAGTCAGGAAAAGTTGTTCCTCCTGGATGTTCCATTTAGGGATGGTGCTGATAGTTTATTTGATATTGCTCATCAAGATGCTCTAAATACAATCGTTATTGAAGAAAGTTAGGAATTTTTATTGACTCAACGTGAAACCGGTCGGCATGGTACCATAGTTGGTATAAATAAAAAAATTTCACAAATAGAACAACGTACCAGAAAAACAGCAGCTGATGAGGAATCTCGGCTAAATAAGGAAATAGAGCTTACTGCTTCATTGGATGAACAGATAGTGGAAGATGAAAGTGACGCTTGTGAATATCATTCATTTATTTATAATTCATATAATATATTCAGTATCAATTATCATGATATAGAAGATTATAACATCAAGCCATTTTAAATCAAAACCTTGTGGAAAGTTGAGAGTTCACTGGGTCGGAAAAATGATGTCAGACATTTTTGGCAAAGAAATAGTAAACATGCTGATGGCAGAAAGAGCGCTTCAAGAAACGCTACTGATCACGCGCAAAGTCCAGTCTAAAATTTCCTTCGATTTGCAAATTACCTTTATGCGAGGGAAAATTAAAGGAATCAGAGTTCACATAGGCTATCATAGGAACTATCATCAATTTCTATCGGAAGAGGTGACACTTTTTTCACTCCCCTCTCAAATATTCCCTTTTCAGTTTTGATGGCAACTACGCGTACAATTCCATCTTCGCCAGCATGAGTCTCAAGAACTCTACCTAAAGCCCATCGTAGGGGTGGCAAGTTTTCATCTTTTAAAACGACTAATTAGCCTATTTCAATTAAATTAGGCTTCCCAGTATGCCTTTTGTTGGTAACATTCAATTCTGTTAAATATTCATCATGCCAACGTTTCCACAAATCCTGTCTAAGCTTTTGCAAATGCTTTCACGACGACAATCTATTCTTCAATTGTTGAAAAATCAAGTGTGGGAACGCTCATAAACGGTTGGCCTATTAAAAAATGCCCTGAAGTTAAAACTTCAAAATCGTTCGGATCTGATGACATAGGAGTAAGTGGTCTAGAATTCAAAATGCTTCGATCTCACTCAAATAAGTGTACAATTCTTCATAACTGAACAAAGTATCACGCGAAGTTCGCCTCATATGATATTTTAGGGACTTTACAGCCGCCTCCCAGATTCCACCAAAATGAGGAGTCCTTGGTGGTGAAAAATGCCATTCGATACCTTCATTGCTTAAAAATTTGTAGTTTTTTCATTAACCTCTTTCGATTGAAGAAGGCTGTAAAGTTCCTCCATCTCGTTGTTAGCACCTACAAAATTTGATTCGTTGTCAGAGTACATAGTTCTAGCTTGGCCTCTACGAGCAAAAAATCTTCTTCAGCAACCTAGGAAAGCTTCAGATGACAATTCTCCTACTGATTCTGAATGAACTGCCTTTATTGATAAGCATACAAAAACGGCTACATATTCTTTGATTTTGTTCCTATTCCGATGTACCTTTCTCTTCGAAAGTTGCCTTCGGCAAGTCATCCATTAAATAGGATACTTATTTTGGTTTGGCTCGGAAACATCTCACACATCGCAACTCTACCATCTATAATCCAATCCTTTTCTCGAATCGCGTATAATGTAGCGTTATTTCCCGCGTGAAACATTTTTTCATGGTATTTCCTGATCACGAGATCTGTAATTGGATGATTGTTTGGCAATATTATCGGGTATTTTTTTATCAAATCCTACATCAGCATTTTCGATTCTACCCCCGATGCGCAGGAATCGTTTGTTGGCAGCTTTTCAATCTCCTCGTTGAATTCTTCCCGCTCGACCAGAGAGATGACCTTTTTTCAAGCTTGGTGTAATTCATCCACGGATAGTAGCCCAGACAGCTTCGTAGATTTTCGTAAATTATTTACTATTCGAAAACAGTAAGCCACGAATCTCAGCAGATTCGTTAGCGATGAATATTGCTCCCAGAGTTCAGATCGCTCCTTTGTTTTTGCTACTAGGACTACTACTGGATTTCCTGCACTGTTGTCCTCGATCTCAATTTCGATCACTTGGCCAGTTCTCTTTGCTCTGCATCAGCCAGTCAGGTCCTCTTTTCCACATCTCGTTACTTAAGAATTCCTTTGGAAGTTGCCCCCTGTAAATGAAGTCTGCTGAGTTCTCTTTTGTAGGAACGTGAAACCAGTCTTCGGCTTTTGTTAAATCCTGGATTTCCGCCACTTTATTTGCTTCGAATATTTCTCGACGATAAGAGAAGGATAGAATCCACCCCAAGACGATCATTGAGTCACTCCAGAATAATGTTGAGTCAATCTTTATTTGTAGTACTGCCTGTACCGTTTTGTACAGTTTGGCTAACAGGGCTGCACCGCATAACTCGAGCCTCGGCAAAGACACAGCTCTGATTGATGTCACTTTGGACTTCGCACAGACCAAGATAGACCTACAGTTTTCTCCTGCTGTCACTCTCAGGTAGATGCAGGCTCCATATCCTTTCATGCTAGCATCTGAAAATCCATGAAGTTGAATATTCGTAGCTACCGGAGTTTTTCACAGTCTCTCTATACTCCAATCGTTGAGCGAAGACAGCTGTGACTGATAACCGATCCATCATGTTTCCAATTCTTTCGGGACAGGATCATCCCAGTCTAGCTTGAGTTTCCACATTTCTTGTAATTTTATCTTTGCTAGTATAACTACAGGTGCTAAAAGCCCCAACGGATCGTATAGTTGAGCTACCTGCGAAAAGACTGTGCGTTTCGTAACACTCATAAATCAAGGTATCTTCCTTCGAGTTCCAGCATACCTCTAACGTTTGAGTCGCTTCTTCCAAGTCCAATTTTACTTTAGCCTCTGTGCTTGTCTCGACTGAGTCTTCTACTGCTCCCGGATGATTTGATATCCATTAGCGTAGATTGAGTCCGCCTTTTCTGGCTAGTTCCAGTATCTCCTCTCTTAAGTTTCTCGCTTCCTCCAGACTTTCAGAACCGGTGAGAAGGTCGTCCATATAGCAGTCGTTCCTCAAGGCTTCTGTTCCCAACAGAAAGGATGAACTCTCATCTAGAGTTAGCTGTTTTAAGCATCTTGTAGCAAGAAACGGTGCTGCAGAGGTGCCGTACGTCACGGTATTTAGTTGATACACTCTCAGCGGTTTTGTTTTTTTATTTCTCCTCAGAATTTTTTGATAAATCCTGTCCTGCGGATGAACCTCAAATTGCTGGTACATATTCTCAATGTCTCCGGAAATTACGATAGCGTGACCTCGAAAGCGTAAAATCAATTGAAATATTCCGTCCTGTATATTAGGTCAAATCATCAAAGCATCTTTCAGATATCCCCGACGTTTTTTTGACCGACGCATCAGAAACAACTCTTAATTTCGTCGTTAAACTTGATTCTCTGATGACTGCCTGATGAGGCATATAACATATTTCATCAGCTCCACTTTGTACTCGTTCCATGTGCTCTAGCTATTTGTAAACTCACATGAATTTTTGATACTCTTCCTTCAGCTTCTGGTTCTGTTTTAGCCTTGTTTCAAGTGTGGAGGATCTTCTTCGAGCTATATCATAGCTCAAGTCTAAATCCTGATTTTTTTATATATATAGCCACCTTACTATATGCCGAGCCGATTCTGTCCTTTGACAGGTTTCTGAAATATGCCGCTCGCGAGCTTTTTCCTGCTTAGAACGATGCATCTCCTCGCCTATTTCCGCGAGCTTCAAAAATTTTCTAATGTGTCATTTAGCATATTTCGAACAAGATGACATCGAACCTTTTGTTGGCCCCATGTGCCTCCGAATTTTTCCGCGACGACCCAGCCTACTTCAGTATTTTGAAGTATTAATCCCGGTTTTCTCAGCTTGATTTGTCCTACCATAAGGAGCCCATAAAAAATTTCTGCGCCGATTAACAAATTTACCTTTGCAGGATAATGGAACTCAGAATCTGCCAGCTGTACGTGCCTTGGTAAATTCAACCCTTTTTTATTAATAAATTTAGCAAAATCAAAAAATTAGGCCTTGATTCAAAGTTTGTGCTTCAACTGCTAAATCTCATTGCTTTTTTCTAAGTTTCAATTGCGTTGCCATATCTGGAGATATGATATTTGGTTGAGAAGCTCTATCTCGAAGGACTCTACATGCGCACCCCTTCCCATTCTCATTAAAAACATCAATTATTGCCGTAGCTAGCATAAACTTAGACGCGTCATAAATGCGAAAATTTCTAACATTAGATTGTTTTTCAGCCGAATCATTTTCATCCGACTTTGACTCCGATTTTGACTCTGCATGCAATAGTGTGTGATGCTTCCGATTACAAATTGTGCACCTTGCGGATTTGAAATCACTGACTAAATGATTTCTCCTTAAACAGTTAACACAGAGTTCCTTTTTCTTAATATGATTTTCGCTACATAAGGGACATTATATCTGAGATTGAGTATTCGCAAAAGATTTAACTGAATTCTCACTTGTTTGAATGCGATCGTTGGTTCTCCCGATACTGATAACGCGCGAATATGCCTTAGAGCATTGTCCAATAGATTTCTCAAAGAAGAGGCAGAACCTTTCGAAACTGTCGCTAGATCAAATACAGCCTGTAAGTGGTTCTGGATTATTACTCTCTGATTATCTTAGCGTTCTTTCAATAATTTCCATGCTACTTTATAATTGCTTTCGGTTGTCTCTAAATTATCAATTACTCGCGATGCTTCGTCTTTTAAATAGGATCTTAAATACCGCAATTTTTGAAGTTTCGGAATGGTCGCGTCATCGTGAATAATAGCAGAAAAATCGTCTCTAAATGCGAGCCACTCGCTGTAACCTCCAGAACAGGAAGGGAAATTCATTTTTGTTAATGGAAAGCGCGTACGCATATTTTCATCGCTAGTCGAAGCTCTCGACGTTGCTAATTCTCGCAGAGCTGTCAATTCAGATTCTCGCCGACATCTGAGTTCATTTTAAAGTTGCACAATACGCGCGCTTTGTGCATATACTTGATTTGCACGACTCTCTGACACAGGATTCTGAACTCGCTGTTGATTCAGATAATGATTTGCTAATGCTACATATCTATAATACAATTCTTCAAATTCTGATCTTTCGGGTTCAAAATCATTTGTAGGATACAACAATTCTAAATCACTTAGTGTTCCAGGAGATGTTGCTGATAACGGTGTTTACCTCGGTGATCTCTTCCTACACTGTGTAGAAATCTCGAAATCTTTCCAATTTTAGCGGCTACAATATTGTCACGACGTCTTAAATATTATAAATTGAAATGATGCTTCAGGATAATGGATTCGTCTATGCTGCACCGTTCTTTCGGTTCTCCACGTGCTAGCTCTCGATGATTATGGTAGAATTCCTTGATTTGTTATGTGGAAGCATTGGAGCCAATATCTCACAATCCTTGTGAGCTTCGTTCATTATTTCTTTTTACTTTCTATTAAAATTGTGACAGGCGAATAAACTCTAAAATTTTGAGTTTCCGACATTAACTTTTTTCATTAAAAGTATATATTTTCGCACAAGCTTTTTTGTCCTTAATTTTCTCGGTAAGAATTCTCATATCTGACTCAGAAGGACCATGATCACACGCGAAGTCCAGTCTAAAATTTCCTTCGATTTGCAAATTATCTTTACGCAAGGGGAAATTAAAGGATTTAGAGTTCACATAGGCTTACACAATAAATAACACCATAGATACATTTAAAAAGTACCAGAGTACATTTATTCCATTAAAATTCTCACTCAAACGAATTCACAAACTGCCTCTGTCACAAAATGAACTAAATACCTGGGTTATAATCCAAAATAAGGCAGCCGCTCGAAATCTTGTCGGAAACTAAAGTTCAAATCGACTTGAGTCAAGGTGGCGCTGTTATTATAATTCTACATTCACAATTCGCTACGCGACAGCTACCTAGAGAAGACTATAAGTAGTTTCTGAGGATGAAGGTATTTTAAGTATCCCATGCAAATTTTTTTTCTACGGAGATGGAGTGATTCGAATAATAATTGAGAAATTCATGCAGATTTTTCGTTTTTGGGTGATTTCTCCCATTTAAATACCATGAAAAATTTCAAAGGCAATGTTTATTGGGTATTAACCGATTTGGCTAAAATTTTCGGTATTTTTTTGATAGATAATCAAATTCCGCCAGTGTGAGCAAACGAACGAAAGAAATAGAAATAAGGACGAACTGAAGCTAAAAACTATGTTTGAGCTGAAAATAAATAGGAACTGGAAATAAAGAAATAAAACTAAAATTTAAACTTTAGATTGTTATAAAATAATAATTTGAAACTTTGGCTTCCAAATTCTAAATTCTACTAGAGATATACATAAGGTGGTGATTATTTCTGATGAATGACCGAAAGATTAAATTAAATTTATAGTTGAATTTAAGTTAGGGATACTGTAGAAATGAACTTGGAAATGTCCCACAGATATCGAGGTTTTCGCCCTGATAGGATATATCATTCGCCTTTTCTCGAAATCATAATTTTAATTATAATACAAAGGATGTAAAAGGTCCCCCACGTTGACTTCCGGTAATGACTCTGCTACATATCTTGAAGAATATACTTCAGGGGTTCCTCGTATACCTATAAAAATGCGGCCTTTATAATCATCATTATGACGTGGAATAGTAGGATTCCATTCATGGAAATCTCGAGCTACAAACTTTCGGTTTCCCCCTAAACGAATAAAAGCTATTACTGGACGATGCTGACGAGTATTAAAACCGGGGTTTACGTGAAGAAGTAGAAGGTCGTTTTCATCTAACCAAGCATGGACTGGCATTCCCACATCTATCATAACTTCATAGTTTTGGAAATCTTGATGTATATAAGTCTCCGGTCTTAGCCAGTGCAGACGTACACTGCGGTCAAAATTGGTCCATGCGAGGTGGTTTCCAAGAATAGAGCCATCCTCCATTTCGATTATCATGACATTCAGATCCATGATTGGGAAGAGTTCTCTACCTAATTTTGTAGGATAAAAATTGACATTTATAAAGTTCTTGTAACCTAGTATTTTAAACATATAACAATTTTAATCAATCACTGATCAACAAAGAATGACTTATGTATTTAGGTTGCCTAAAAAGGCCTTTTTTAAAAAGCGATTACAAGTGCTCCTTAAAAAATTTGTAAGGTAAGAATGGAAAAAAAGTCAAAAAATGATCTTCATATTTGAACTGATTTTTCCATTTGTAGCGACAAATGAACCAACAATTATTGGGACCATCATTTAGGACATCTTTTAAAGTTTCAAGAAAAAAAGGACAAAAATATTTTTTTGAGTTTTTGACATCTATAGACAATTAAAAATTATTTCTTTTGGTAATAGACAGGTCAACGGAAGGTGGTATATGTATCTATGCTAGAATGAAAGGAATTTTATTTATTTCTACGAGCTCTTGCTTCAAAGATATTTTCGACTTAATTTTTCAATGACATGTTTTTAATCACTATGCAAAATTATATAGTGGATACCGTTTTCATTTGGCGTTTTTTAACTCTTCTAATAACGATAAAAAAAATTTGTTAAGTAATATTTTTCACTTTTTTATCTCAAAAGAAAGCTTAGGCTTTTCCTTTCAAGATCTTCGAGTTTGAAAAGTTGAATTTTCATTTTTCAATTATGGAAATAAGTGATCAGTGGTTTTTGAGCTTTGGTGATTTCTAACTTTTCTAATGGCAATAAAAAACGTTTTTTCCATATAATTTAAAAGGGGTTTCCTTTAAGTGGTATTAATATAAGTAAACAAGTATTATTGTAAACATTTCACCAAGGAACAATTTTGCTTTTGTGACTTGTTTTCGTGTCTCGCATTTTCAAGAAAAACAGAAAAATTAAATTTTTTGAAATGGAAAATAGATTTGCTCGAAAACGGCCCAGGAAAGGATTTTCGCTTTTATCATAGAATAATGGTCAGACTTCCCAGATACCAAATCAAGAGAGGATTCTTCGTGTTTGTATCTTTGTTAATTAGAAAATGGTTTGATTGATTTTCGATTTTTTAGTATAAAATATAAAGAAGGACAATTTTTTTGGATTTTGAATTTTCACATGTCTCACTTCTCTACGATGAAAATTGAGCAGAAGATAAATCTTTTCGTAAGTTTTATTTTGATGATATTATCAAGCAGATAAATAAAAACTTGTTTTTTTTTTCAAAATGACGTTTTGGTGGTTGGGTCTCATTTTACAGAACGAATGCCGATTGGAAATTTCTGACTATTACAGAAAATAAATTATTTTTATTGCCTTTACATGTCAAAAACTCAAATAAAAAGCTTAGCTCAATTTTTCCCTAAACTTTAATAGATGCCCTGAATGATGTTCCCAATAATTTTTCGTTCATTTGTTGCAACGAGTAAAAAAAATTGATAATAATTTTCCGATTTGTTTGCAGTTTTTAACTCGAGCATTTTTTTACTTGTCTTTGGCTTGTAGAATCTTTCAAATACAGCCAGATAATCAAAAAAAAATCTCTGATTAATGATAAGGAATTTCTCTAGGGGGAATAATACGGTAATTAAGAAAATCATTGATTTAAAAGTGTTTTCTCCTTTCGAATTTATAATGTTCGTCGCCGGGTATCAGAGTTTTACGCTTTTCATTTTCAAATGAAGAAGCACTGTTCTTAATGTTTAGACATGATTTCAAGTTTAGATGTTCAAAATTCAACAATTTCTAATTTTTCACTTATCCAACAATGAAAAAACATTTAACTGTGGAAGGGACCAATTAAAGCTAATTCTCCTTTTATTTCGTAGGCTTTAAAATTGCTTGTTGAAAACACGAGTCTATTAGAATTGCGTGATCTTCTTCGGAAGAGCAAATAAGAAGGTGTGAAAATTTATGGATACAGTTTACGATCATCAAATACATCAAAAAATTTACCATCAGCATGAAAATATTGAAAACACGAAAATAAGAATCTTTAAAAACTCAATTTACTAAGGCGCAGAACAATAAAGTTTATTAATCAATTCTAAATCACTCATACTTTTCAGAATCTTCATGCCATACTTTTTCACATAATTATCTTTCCGATTATCAAAATTTTGTTTTTTCGAACTATCCTATTGTACCTTTTCATTCAAATTTTTGAACTAAATAAAATATTGACTTGTGAAAACAAAATATTTCCATCAGATTGTAGATATTAAAAAAAGGAATATTTTTAGTCATATAAGCACGTTTTTGATAAAATCAAGTTTTCGAGAAAAATAAGAAGAATCAGTTTTTATGACTTACTTATTGTCTCGATTTTTCTTCGTTTTTCTCTAAATCGAAACACAGTGTATGAAAAATTAGAAACTAAGGTGTCCCAGTGTTTGTGGCAATACAATTTTTTTAATTCTTGTATTTAAATTTGTTAAGTGGAAGAATTTGATCAAATATTCTAAATTCTTACTTAAAAATTTTGTAATTTTCCAAGCTATTTATTGGAAACTGCTGAAATTGAAATGAAAACCTTGAAGATTGTATGGTTTCAAATTGACGGCGTAAAAGCCTAGAGTTGAAGATTAAGAAAAAAAAAGGAAATAATTTCACTTTGAAATTATTGAAAGCGTCATAGTTAAATATTGTAAAGTAATCGGCGTGTAAAATTGAACATTTTCAATTGAAACTTTTCACATTATATGTATATATTCACATTCCAATAATTTCTAATTAAAATATTCAAAATGAGACATTCTAAAATTTAAAAATGCTGATACCAATTTTATAGGGAAGAAATCTAATCGTATTTAATGGGAAATGAGTTGATCTATATTTTCATATGTGCGTTTTTTCTTTCGTTTTGTACAAAAGTAAAAAAACTTGAATTCCATTTTAATTGACAACAATTCTCTGACTTTGAGTCGCTGTGATTCAGCCAATTCTTGGAATCATTCGATAAAATTTACAGGAATGATTTTTTACGATGTTCTACAAATAATAAAGTAAGTAAATAATGAAAATTTCTCTCTAAACAAAAGTTATAAATTTATACCCGAGATATTGCATAAATCATGCCTTTATATTTTCTAGCTTGTATGGGGAGTCGAGCAAATTTTTAACAACAATAAATTTCCAGCCGCAAAGTTCTTTAAAAAGGTGTGAATAATTTTTTTTTTTGAAAGAATTATTCGAAGAACATCATAGTTTATAAGTTATTTCTCGTAGAAAACATATTTATTCTTTTTTCAAAAAATTTTCCTCGAGAAGTTGTTTTTGCTCAAAATTCGCTTCACTCCCTTAAAAATGTGAATGCATGATCACGGGAGCCCAAATTTTTTCCTTTTCTTTCAAATTAACCTATATAAGTCTATTCTATAGGATACTTATATAATAATTCTTCAAAAAATTTATAACTGTTTAGTACAATTTACTTTCAGAGCAGAGTTAGAAGGTTGCGGTTTTTTCTTAAGTTTTGAACTTGCTTTTAACTTTTTAGTTAGATTAAGGCAATCATCAATTGAAGTTAACAAAAATAATTATTTCAGCAATATATTATTATCTATAATAATATTCTCTTAGAATAATGTCAGAAATTTGCAGTTTTATCTTGAATTTTATACTTTTTGTCCACTTTTTACTTAGTGAGGTAATAATTAATGCTGGCTAACTAAGATAATTATTCAAACAAAATATGATGGTATATTACTATCTTCTCTTAGATTATTGCTAAAAATTTTAGGGTTTTTCTGAATTTTTCAGTTTTTTTCTCACTTTACAGTTAGTAACAAATAATAAATGAACGTCAGCAAGAGGCATTTTCCAAATAATAATACATTTTTTTCGGAATAATGTATTTTTACTCTGTTGCGATTCTAAAGATTGAGGGGCTGAAAAGAGTTGGCCTCTGGACATCTTTCAAACAATTTTCGAGTTTTTAATGTAAACGTACATATTCTTATAGGATTTTTAATTGCACATCCATTTTTTTTAGACGAAAAAGTTGTAGCTTTTTCAGGTTTCGAAGTGAAACCTAAAACCCCGTTTCAAGAAAACATTTTTTTCTTCTTTGACATCAACACGAAGATGCAAATTCATAATTAGGGTGGTTTACATTTTGTTTTCTTCTTTAGTTAACCGCTATGGGTATATTTTATACGGTCCCAAAATTACTCCATAAGTACAAAAATTGGGGTTTGCGAGCTTTTGATGCTATTTATTATTTGTTTGCGGTTTCTTTCAGTAAAAACTGTTTCTAATACATGAAGTATCACTTTCAATGGATAATTGTATGTTTCAATAGTCTCTTCAAACAATATATTATTGTGTATAATAGTTTGATTCCAGAATAGAGTTAGAAAGTTGCGGTTTTTTTCTGAAGTTTTGAACATGCCTTTACCTTTTCAGTTAGAGTGAGGCAATAATCAATTAAAGTTACAAAAATAATTATTTAAACAATGCTTCATCATTTCCAATCATATTTCCTGAGCATAGTGCTAGAAAGTTTTGCTGTTTTTTCTGAAAATTTTCACTTTTGGTCCTCTTTTTACTTAGTGAGGTAATAAGTAATGCTTATAGCTGACATAATTATTTAAACATTTTATTATTGTATATTACTATCTTCTCTTCGACAAATGCTGAAATTGTCGTGTTTTTCTGAAATTCGTCAGCTTTTCTTCTGCTTTTTGGTTAGGAACAAAAAATAAATGAACATCAGCAAGAGTAGTTTTTCTAATAGTATTCCATTTTTTTTGGAATACCGTATTTATACTCTGTTGCTAATGTCTTGAAAATAATAATTTGAGCAGAAAAGCTATCTGACAGTAGAAATTTGAAACTGCACACTCTCAAATATAAGCCGCCCTCATCGCCTTCCCATGAATAAGAAAAGTTGTCATCGATGATAATATACATATACATATAAATTAAAATGGCCACAATCAAATAATTAATTAATACAGTGTCTACTGTGAAATAAGAGGTAAATGAATAATTTTGAAATTTCAACTTGAGAAAAAAATATCCACAAAATTAGGATATTGCTTAGCGAAATGATTATCTTTTGGTTTATTTATTATTTGTTCATAACTAAAAAGCCAAAGAAAATTTGCAAATTTCAGGAGTAAACCACAACTTTCTAGAATTACCAAAACATAATAAATTGTTCAAACAAATACTTTAATAAATTTCGATAATTATTTCCTCACTTTAGATTGTTTTAAACAATAATGAATTGTGTGAATAGATATTTTTGTTATTTTTAATTGATTATTGCTGTTCAGCTTCCTGGAACAAAAGCTATATGTAAGTCTTTTGTCTAGAGAACAAATACGCGCAATCAAATTTCCTATAAAAATATGCAATTTGAGAATTAAAATTCGAAGCTTATTTTGAAAATAAGTAAGTATAAGGCTTTCAAAAATATGTCATTTTCACGAACACTGAGAGACTGAAATATCTGATTTTTTCATGAACTGTTTCAATTTTTCATGAACTGCCTTTCAGTTCAGGTAAAACGTGTCATAGGATAGAGTAAATACTATTTTCAAATATAATTCCGGCGAATTTATAAAGAAAAAAGTATTTTGAACCTTCAGTTAGAGAAAAGGTCTAGATTTATACAAAAATGTAATTTCGGAAAAATAAAAAAATTTAAAGTTTGAACATACAGCGATAATTAATCTTTTGTTAACATATCTTCAACAAATTTGGAACGTGGATGTTTGAAGTTCTAGCAAACATTTGAGAGCGAGCGTACAGAACTTGGTTACACTGCTACATTTTTTCACCTTCATCAAAAGCGTTAATGGCCTCATTACAATATCCCATAGGTCAATAATATTCAGATAGAGATAATTTTTGAAGGGAATTTTTCAAATTGTGTCAAGTAATGATATTTTTCTAATGTACATGAATTCTCAATCAACTTTTCAAAGATGGGAGGCAGTTATATGTTATTAAAAATAAAAAATTCCGTTTTCTGGTCGAACGATTGTAGGGATTAGTTGAGTCAACCGAATTTCAGGTGGAATACTAAATGCAATTCATTTTTAAGATTAGAGATACATATCAAAATGCAAAGAACTTGAGACGTTGAACTATATATGCAAGATACGAAAAATGTTGCTCAAAAATTGTTCATCTCAAAAAGATCTGCAATTTTTTCAGGATATTTTTTAATGAGACGCAGAGTTTTCTTTTGATTCGTGAAAAATGACAATAAAAATAAACAATAAAATGTGCTCACATAGTGGGTAGATTTTTTAAATAATATTGTAATAAATAGAATAAATACTGTAGCCATGTCCATTTAATTTTAAATTCAAAAAATGAAGGGGGATGGGGTTAAATTTAAAGTCACTTTTTAACGAAACTGGATGTTACTTCTTTCATTAACGCAACCGTAACGAGTTACATAAAGAAAAAGTTACTTACTCAACCCGTTCTCACGCCAGTTCCAGACTAGTGGGTGCCCCACAACCGTCAATGGCTCGTGCCCCACAACCGTCGTCGGCGTATGCTCCTGCAAAGGCGGCTGATGATTTCTACTTTGTGAGCTACCTTGCGAACTCAATTCTGTAAAAAAAAATAGCGATGAATGAATTTTTAATTCCTATAACACTTACAAGGAGAGGTCACAAGTTTTACAATACTTACCGATAGAATTGAAAACAACGACCAGGATGAAGATCAAAGTATAAGGAACCCCCATTTTTTTCAGAATGCAGGAAAAAAGTTTGACACAAAATTTGTAGAACAGCGTCACTGATGTATCTTGATATTTCGTGTATATATACTATTCGAATATTTGAGTTTTCCCTTTCCTGAGCACAAATCTGAAACGAATTATTTATGCGTCATGGTGACATACAAACTTTTCATCAGCATCAAACTATTTATTCAGTTCTGATTATTTCATTTGTTTTCTCCAAATGATACATCAAAACGAGGAAAGTAATCTAAAAAGAACAGTTTCTGATGACATTATTTTTCCGCATAGATTGAAATCTCAATTTGACAAATATTTTCCAGATAAATCTTTGACCTTAATAACCTCAAGAAATATTTGCAGAAATCTTTTTTGAGTGGTATTTTGAATTTTCCTTAAAAATAGCTTATAAAATCCAGAAAAGTAATTTACAATACAATATCTTTTCATCATTACATATATTTTCTAAATCGTCATCATAAAACGAAGAGAACTCAAAAAGTAAAACAGTCGTAGATTTCAGTGACTATAAAATTCAGGACGGACAACTGCTTTTAATTTATCATCTCAGTAATACGGCATTATAGTTTCATTTGAAACTTGAATTTCGCGGATTTCATAAAATCTCCACGTTTTCAGACTCATAGGTTGA
This sequence comes from Andricus curvator, assembly GCA_932195095.1. Classification (NCBI taxonomy): domain Eukaryota; kingdom Metazoa; phylum Arthropoda; class Insecta; order Hymenoptera; family Cynipidae; genus Andricus; species Andricus curvator. The sequence continues at coordinate 120,806 of CAKNYM010046682.1, forward strand.
TATACTTCTTTATTAAATGAGAACGCAATCCCTGAAATGATAATCCATTCAATACTCATTTACTTATGAAATTCATATTGGTACTAAAAGTTATATTTTTTTAAGTTGTTTCTTTCTTAGCGAATACGAGAAGTTTTAAATTTAATTATCTTCATTAATTTCAATATCTTTATTAATTTCCATCATTTAAAGATGTCTTTCACAACACAGAAAATTCCCGAATAATGAATCCTAAGAAACAAAAAAATAATAATTAAGTCAGGGTTTCTTTTATACCAATTTATATTTCATGTAATGATAGCTAAAAATTATAATATTGCAGTTCAGTTATTATAACTATTTTATAGAATATTTTTAAAAGATAAGTTCTTTTTCTTTCTCATATCAATTTGTATTAATTTTACTGAAACAAAATTTTCAAAGCTAAAAGCTTCAAATAATGATGAAATTTCTTGATAAAAATTTTAGACTATCGTGCCTCATGTAAGGATATAGGGGGGGGGGGGG
>CAKNYM010046684.1:32512-63520 GCA_932195095.1 Andricus curvator
AGTCTAAAATAAAAACAAATTTAACAATCACTTAATATGTAGAGTTTTTGATAATTTTATAATATTTGCAAACAAACTTTTTCTTTTCATCGAAGTCGAACACGAAGTTGAAAAATCTAGAGGAACCGAGCGTACAGCGCGATGTGGATACGCCCGAGCGCGTAACGCGAGGTGAATACATAATCGAGCGCGAAGCGCGAGATCCAACAATTGCGCGCCCTAGGCGAGCCGCGAGATTTTTTTTTCTTTAAATAAAAAACAATCGATTGAACACCATATATGTCCTTTAAAATTATGTCATGGCAATGTTCTCAATATTTGCCATCCAAATTGTCATTCAAAAAAGATCTCAAATTTTGATACAAATCACTTTTTGATTGATTTGTTCACCCCAAAAAGAGCTACAAATTTGTTATTAATTTTTTTTTGATAGGGTGCGCACTTTTTTCAATAATAAAAACAAGATAATGAAAATACGTCTATTTCAATACCAATGCATATTATGAATTGTAGTAATATACATTTATTGAGATGATATAAAATTTGCAGGGTAGCTGAGGATAAAAATTAATCCAAAATAAGGAAGAAATATTAAAGTATTCATGATAAATAAAATTTTTATTTTATTTTGCAATATATAAATAAGCAATCCTAGGCCGGGATACAGAAATAAATGTTATATGTATACATTTGATATAATAGTGTTGAATAATGTAGAAAAGTTCGCATTTTGGACAAAATTGAGTGCTAAGCAGGAGATACGTGATGAGAATGTATTCTCTAAAGCCGAAGGAGCATTAACAAAAGAGAATTCACAATCGCCAAATTACAGTTATCGATTTTAAACTTTCAAAATTAAGGCTTAACATTTTGTTAATTCAAACACTTTATAATTTACGCATATCAACTGAACTGTAGAAAGTATAAAAGCAAAAAATTAAAAATGTTGCAGTATAACAGCTTTAAATAAATAAATTTTCAATTGAAAAGTGTTTGAAGCTTTTGAAACTACGTTATTGTAAAATTTAAAATTCGAAACCTCCAACAATTAATCTAAAAATTAATTCAAGATAAAACTTTAGTTTCAAGGCCTCAAAGATTAAACTATTTTAGAATTGTGTATTCAAAACTATAATTTCAAATTAAACTTATAGAAATTTCGAGGAGGATAAATATATTATTGATGAGTATCATATCATGTTGTATCAAGTGACACTCGAAACGACTGGATAGATTTTTTTGCTAAAAAATGTGATTTCTGTCAAAAAAAATCACTGCTGTCATTTTCACCGTTAAAAATTGCAGAATCTCAAATATTGTGAACCTTTAAAGTTTCATTATTCTAACCACTTTGGAAATTATATGCGTTCTAATTGGAAATTTTGAATTATTTATAAGAAAATTTTGTTCATTAAATATCTCAACCAGAGTAAACACTCAAATACTGATAACAAATCTGATAAATTTTCAAACCAGAAAGACAAATTTTGAACAAAGTAGTTGAATTTTCAACCAAAAAGAATGATCATTAAACAAAAATGTTGAATTTTCAACCAAATAATGAAATTTACTTTGACTTCAGTTTATCGAAAATTTGTCGACTCTATAAGGGGTTTCCTGACTTTCCCTGACCAGTTTTAAATTCTCTGACTTTTGCTGACTTTCCGGAATTCCCTGACCCGTAGGAATCCTATATTAAGCCTTCCAATGTTTAATAAAGAAAAATACAATCTAAACATAATTCAATAAAAAATATCGATTTCAAACGCTATTAAATTAAAATTGTCTCATTTACAAAATTTCAATCTAAAAGTATTCAATGCTGAATATGAAACTGTAGATAAAGGAACGACATTTAGAAATGGTAAAATATGTAAATACTTTCAAAAATTCCATTTAATCCTAATTTCCAAAAATGTGTCTAAAGCTCTAGAAGTTTTAAAAGCTTTCAGAGACTTCAAAGGCTTTTAAACGTTTCACGAAATTAAAAAAAATATCCTAAAGTAACTCCGACATATCAAAGGATTTGAAGGAACTTCTCAAAGCATCGCAGAGTTTAAATATCTACCTTCTCCACATTTTCCAGTCCTTACTTTCGCTCCAGTTTGCTGGAATCGTCTTTCTTCGCCCGCGACGGGCGTTCGTCAGCAGCTTCTCGTAGAATCTCATAATTGGCTTATGTAGCCCATTAAAACTTAAGCGGGCTCATTAACCGTGTCAGATGAGTATTTTTGAGTCAGAAAGCGAATTAGCCCTAAAGAAAGATCAGCATATTACAAGAAAATTCAGTATTATAATATACAAGCGTACACAAATGAAACTCAATTTTCATAGGCTCATCGGCTTCGCACCATTCATTATGTAAACGTCTTCATTAAAGAAGAATGTAGAAATAGTTTTCCTACACGATGAAATTTTCAGCAAAGACGTGGATTCTCCTGAAACAAAATCTTTTTTTTTTCTATTTGGAAAATGTAATAATCTGAATATATTGGTTCAGAATCAACCACAAATTATAGATCCGGGCACTATGATCTATTTTCCGCAATTTTCGTAATTTAAATGTTTTCACTTTTCTGAAATATACGCATTTTACATTACACATGATATATATTATAATAAATTTAAAATTTCATTCTGGTAGTTATAAAAGAAATGTGCATAATTTTGCTATGTACCTTTGAGTACCACTGACATATTTTTTATTCATTATAAATTTTATGCTGACTGTCTAATTTTTTCACTTTTGTAATTTTAGTTTCAGATTACTTTTCATACCATTTTTATATCTTGCTTTGCATTTATTTCTGAATAATTGATAGTGATTTTTAGGAAATCTAATGCTTTTGATTTCTGCTTAGATCTGAAATTTCGTGAAACATGTTTATTTTACGATGTTTGGGTAAAAAGTGGGATGAGACTGTTTCCAAAATCTGGCAATTCTTGAGATTTCTAGTTTTTGAAATCAATGTTCGTTGACTTTGTGACATTAAATACTGCACCTCAAATATTTCGATAGTGGTATTTTCTTTCTATGTTTTAAAAAATGATTCAAAAAAGTATTCACTGGAAGTTTCATTTTCTTGTCTTTTTGAGAAATTGTAAGAATTATCTTTCAAAATATCGTAACTTTTCCTTTCTAATTTTTACATTCTCATCAGAGAAGGTATTAGATTTGTGTAAAAGTGGGGCCCCCCCCCCCCCCTCTCCCCGTTTTTGTCAAATGTCCACGTTTTGAGAACGCCTGAATCCGAAAAACAGGTTTTTACGAATGTGTCTGTCAGTCTGTCTGTCTGTATGTATGTAGATTTTTAGTTTGTAGCACGATAACTTTCGAAAGAATTGACATATTGGATTGGGCTTTGGTATAGTCTTCAAGTGTCCTAAAATGAAGGTCAAGTTCATCAGCCAGCCATTTTGGATAAAAATTCAAAAAGTGAGCGCATTTTCAAACTTTCTGAGATCACTTTTTTCAAGATTTAAAAATTCTATGTGCGTTTATTAGTAGTAATCAAAAATACGAACAATTCATCCTTATAACTTTTTTTGATAAAAAAAATTACCGGAGTTAGAGAATTTACAACATTCCAAAAAACAAACTAAAATGAACATTTTAAGCCAAAAACGCACTATATGAAAGAATGTCAAGAGTAGGAAAAACGTTGCATTTTGCACACCCTACAAGATTATCGCAACAACTTTGTCAATTTTCCTAAAAAATCGAAAATTCAAATTTTGACCACAAAAAATAATGAAAAATCAAAAATTTCATTTTGCGGCCAAACTATACAAGGTACGAAAAAATATGAATCAACATAAGTGTGCGTTAAAAAAAATCTACAAATTTGTAAGCGATCACTTTTTTAAGGACGCGTGCTTTTTTTTGGTTAAGGATTGAACTATTTTGTTCAAAATTTGTCTTTTTTGTGGGATTCATCTCTTCTTAGATTAAAATTAAAACCTTTTTTGGTTGAAATATAAACTATTATATTTCATTTGAGAATTAATCTTTTTTTGGTTGGAACTTCAACTACTTAGTAGAAAGTAAAACTAATTTGTTGGAAATTAATCTTTTTGGTTGATGATCCATCATTTTATTTGAAAATCCTCTTTTCCTTAAATTCAACTATTTAAAAAAAAAATTTTTTGTGAAAATTAATTTTTTTAACTGAAAATTTAATTATTCCATTTTTGGTTGAAAATTTCTCCATTTTTTTTGAAAATTAAACTCTTTTGGTATGAAATTAATATTGTTGGTTGAAAATTCATTTCTTTGTTTGAAACTATTAGGTTGAAAATTTCTTTAAAATTTCAAATATTTCTTTGATAATTTTGAAAATTTCATTAGAAATTGATCTTTTTTGGTAGAAAATCAACCTTCTTGGTTCAAAATGTATCCTTCTGGTTAAAAATTTATCTCTTTAATTAAAAATTAGTTTTGTTATTGGAAATACTTTTTTATTGATGAAAATTAACCTATACTATTCAATTTTTACATTCACATCAGAGAAGGTATTAGATTTGTGTAAAATTTGACCCCCCCCCCCATCCGGTATGGTCAAATGTCCACGTTTTGAAACCCCCTGAAACCCAAAAACGGGTTTTTATAAATGTGTATGTCTGTAGATCTGTCTGTAGATTTTTAGTTTGTTAGCACGATAACTTTCGAAAGAATTGACATAGTGGATTGGGCTTTGGCATACTCTTCAGGTGTCCTAAAATGAAGGTCGAGTTCGTTAGCCAGCCATTTTGGATTAAAATTCAAAAAGTTAGAGCATTTATAATATTTTTGAGAACACTTTTTTTCGATAAAAAACAAATTACCAGTTATTGTCCAACCAGGTAAAAAATTCTATTTTGTCTTTTTGAACCTTTCTTGTTTTTTAGATTCCTAACCTCTTTCTTGTCATTTTTATTTAAAAAATTTCGAAAAATATTTTAATTTCAATAAATTTACTTTAAATTCTTTCGTTCCAACATTTTAGATCGAGTACCAAAAAATGTTGTTTTTTTTTCAAAATGCTAACCTCAATTATTTTATGTAATTGACTTTCTTATTTACGAAACCTTTACGTTTCTAATTACCACGATGACAGATCGAATTTGCATTGCTTTTGGAGAAAACTCTCCTTTTCTATTTTCGAAAATTCTACTATTGTAACTAAACTTCACCGCTCTACCTAATGGTAAGTCATTGTATTTCGATGTTAAAAATTATGTTTTGACACACTTTACTTTTTATGTAATTTCCTATGTAATTCTTTTAATAGATCTAACCATGGATTTCTGATGAAGTTACTATGACTAGTGACGAAACGTCAAACTTTATCAAATCTTACTTGGTTTGGAAGTGTTGTTAATTTTTCTTCCAAATTACCAGAGTTATAGCATTTACAAAATTCAAAAAAACAAAAGAAAATTAAAATTGTAAGCCAAACAACGCACGATATGAAAAAAAAGACAATGAGGGAAAACCATTGCTTTTTGAACACCCTATAATATTGTCATAACAACTTTTCGAATTTTCTTGAAAAATCGAAAATTCAAATTTTGATCGCACAAAAAAATAATCACAAATCAAAAATTCCATTTGCGGTTTAACTACACCAGATACAAAAAAAAGATTTATCGAATAAAATTGTGCATTCAAAAAAGATCTACAAATCCGTCAATAACCACTTTTTGATAGGAAGCGTAGTTTTTGTTTTATTCGTGAAAAACAACATTAAAAATTAAAACATCACATTTTTGGACAAACGATACAAGCTAAAAAAAATAGTGAGACAAATGTTGCCCACCCAAAGAAGAACTACAAATTTTTATTGAATTATTATTTGATAGGATGCGTGGTTTTTGTTTTATTCGTAAAAAACAACATTAAAACTTAAAAAATTTAAGTTTTGAACAAACAACGCAAACTATGAGAAAAATGAATTGACAAAAGTTGCTCATCCAAAAAAGAGCTACAAATTTGTCACACAAGCTACAAAAAGATTTTATTCAACATCATTTTTCGTCTAAATTATATGTACAAATTTGCTCAAAAATACTTTACGTTAGGATGCGTCTTTTTGGTTAAAATTGTAAAAAATAAAATTGAAAGTAAACCAATTAAATTTCTGGAAGTTCAGATCTTAGATAAAATCCAGTGAGAAGCACGAGATACGTGATGAGAATGTCTTCGTTAAAGCCGAAGGAGCTTTCACAAAAGAGAATTCACGATCACCAAAGTACAGTTGTAGATGCTTTAAACTTCAATTTTAAAAGGTCTGTGCACAAATGTGGGGGAAATAAAGAGACCGAGTGCGAAGCGCGAGATAAATATATTATCGAGCGCGAAGCACGAAAACCAAAAGTCGCGCGCCCTAGGCGCGCTCAAACTCCTTGCGAGCGAAGCAATTTAATTAGTTTCGTGATGACTGTGGAAAAAATATTGGATTTTAATGTGTGCATTTATACACAGAAAGATAACCGTTTACGATTTTTGTTTCTTAATATTTATCTAGATATACCTTTTTTTGTGAAAATTATGAATTGAAAAAATTGATTGTAATGGGGAAATTTAACTGATATTATTAAAGGACCAGTTAAAAATATCAGGGAAGTCCATTTAATTAACAAACAAAAATTGCGATGACCTAATTTTTAGTTTGAAATTGTTTTCTTTTTCTTGTTATGAAAAATAATTTCTATACGTTCATCAGTTTTTCACTAATGATTGCATATACAGAAAAGAGCCGATCCTCAAAAAATGAGACAGCAGAGAATGAGAATGCAGCTATGTTCATGTTATAGTTTCACACCTGAAGTATTCTCGTTTTGAGGGAACAAAATTATTTCCAGAACATAACAAATGAGCAGCAACAAAAATGATCCTGTTGTTTTTTCTGTGTAAATAACTCTGCCGTCCCAAATTCAAAAGTCGTATCTGCAGTTCGGATAAGTCACTTGTCACTTTAAGAAACTTTAGATAAAATTCATATAAACACCTTCCTTGTCGTTTATGTTTATGGACCTGTATTTCATTTATCATGTTTCAAAATGCTTGTTTATAAACCTAAACTGCAAGAAAGGCGTTTATGATTTCTTTCTGAAGTTTGGTGATGTGACAAGTGACTCATCCAAAATGCAGATACGACTTTTGAATTTGGGACGGCAAAACTAGACATAATTAGATAAGATTCTATTAACCAAACTTGTAGTTTTCCTATAAATAATTTCCCTGATGAGAAGATCTAAATTGGTCCTGAAACTCGTTGGTTCCCTAGTAGTATAAAAAAAGAGAATAAGGAAAAAGTGAAAAGTTGGTTTTGGTTGACTTTTTTCCTTTTTCTTTTTCTTTTTTCCTCTGTTATGTATTTATCTCTAATGAGCCGAAAAGGAGGTATTTTTAGAAATCTAATTTTAAATTGTGAACCTTTCCCATGCTCTGATTTCTTTGCACAAAATTATTCATAAGAAAGTACACTTCATTTCGATCTTAAATAAGAAAAAATATTTTTATTTAAATTTTTCTATAAGGAATGTTTTAAATATTAGAAATGTTAGAAATATATAAATTTTTGGATTGTTTCTTTTTCTATTTGGATAATGTAATAATCTTAATGAAGTGGCTTACAATCAAACACAAATTTTCATTAGGATTTTTATTATTGAAAAAAGTATATTATTCACTAAAAACGAGCTGCCGCAGTCTATAATGTACTTGAAAAAAGTGACTAATTTAAGCTAAAAAGTAACTGAAAATTACTACTGTTCATACAAAAAGAGGCCTGTGATGCAAATAAAAATACTGACCTAATCAAAAATTGCTAAATTCAGGTATGAAAACCAGGGTCACAATTGCTAAAATAAATTTACAGGTAATGTTCCGACATATTGTAATTTATTGCATTATAAGCTAAACAAAAATGTTACCCTCAACTGCCGTATTTTTATTTATATGGTCTACAATAGAAATTCGGGGAAAAAATTATAGATTTAAATAATTCAAATTTCAATATTGCAGACTACACAGTCTAAAATTCTCTCAAACCAGGGTAAATGGAGTGATTTTTCACGAAAACAGGGGAATTAATTCTTTTAAATAAAACTGATATAGGTATCATATTAAATTCAATATGAAACGTTTTAATTTCGTATCCTATTAAGTGAAAATATTGAAATTTTAACAAAATAGATGAATTTTCAACTACGAAGATTAATTTTGTACAAAAAATTAGAATTTTCAACAAAATACATCAATTCCCAATCACATAGTTAAATTTTCTACTAACAAAGATAAATTTTCGAACAAAAATGGTGTAGTAAAATTTTCAGATAAACCCAATAATTTTCAAACAAGAAAAGAAGAGTTTTCAACAAAATAGTGAAATTTTCAACCAAGTAGTTGAATTTTCAACTAAAAAATCCGAATATTCAACAAAATAGCTGAATCCGCAACCAAACCAGATTATTAATTTTCAATCAAACAGTCGCATATTGAACCAAAAAAGATGCAATTTCTACCAAAAGAGATGAATTTTTGAACAATACATTCATTTTCAACCAAAAAGATAAATTTTCAACCAAAATCACGAATTTTCAACAAAATACATGAATTTTCAACCAGATGGTTAAATTTTCAATCAAGAAGATTTATTTTTTACCGAAAAAGAGAAGAATTCAACCAAATAGTTAAATTTCCTACTAAAAAAATCAATTTTGTGATAAAATTAGTATAGTTAAATTTTCAGTTCAAACCATTAATTTTCCACCACTTGTATTTTTAACAAAAAACAATGAAATTTCTACCATAAAAGATGAATTTTCAACCAAAAACATTTATTTTCAATCAAAAAGATAAATTTTTAACCTCAAAACATGAATTTTTCATAAATATACATGAATTTTCAACAAAATGTGAATTTTGAACTAAGAAAGCTGAATTTTGAACTGAAGAGACGAATTTTTGACCAAAAACGATTAATTTTATACCAAAAGTGATAAACTTCTATTGAAAGAGTAAAGTTTCTAAAACAGAAAGTCGAATGATTTCGAAAACCTTTGACTTTCAATTCTGAAAAGATGAATTTTCAACAAAGGAGTTAATTTTCAAAGAAGACAGCTAAATTTTAAACAAAGTAGTTGCATTTTTAACCAAGAAAGATGAATTTTCTACCAAAGGAGATGCATTTTAAATAAAAAAGTTGAATTTTTAAGACAAGGAGTCGAATGTTTTAGACAAAATTTGACTTTAAAAACCAAAAATATAAATTTTTTTCAAAAAATTCAGTTTTCGACCAAGAAATATTAATTATCCACGAAATAGCTGAATTTTCGATGAACAAAAAAATTAATTTTTAATCAAATAGTTGAATTAAGCATCAAATTGTTGAATTTTTAACAAACAAAAAAACGAATTTTCAAAAAAAATGTAGAATTTTAAATCAAATAGTTGATTTTTAAATCAAATGGTCGACATTTCGAACAAGGAGTATCCTTTTCTACCATACAGGTGAACTTGTAATCCAAAAAGGAAGATGAATCTTTTTAAGGCAGTTCAATTTATAACAAGAAGGTAATTTTCACCGAAGAAAAATGACTTTTATACCAAAAAAGATTAATTTTCTATCCAAAAAGACGGATTTTCAACAAAGCAGTTGAATTTTCGGCCAAAAAATATGATTTTGAACAAAATAGTTGAATCTTTGATAAATTGATTAAATTTTTAAATAAATAACAGAATAAAATAAACAATTTATCAGAAAAGATGAATTCTACGACAAAAATATAATAGTAGACTTTTTAACCAAAAATAATTAACTTTCAACCAAAAAATATATAGTTAGATTTTCTTATTGGGTCCTATTAACGAAGTTTGCATTTAAGCAAAACAACGATAAAGAAGGGAAGTTTCTGCAAAATAATGGAAAAACAGGAATTTCTCTAATAAAGGGGAAAATAGGAGAATATATGAAAAGAGAGGAATCGAGAAAAGAGTGTGAAGTCTGGTATTGAATAGCATTTTCGTATCATATATTACTATAGATTTCATAAATAGATCAATTAGATATTCTTTCTTTTAGATAAAATGAGATAAATTAAAGTTACTAAATTAGCCTTTTCCTTTAAAAAAATGAGCATAGTGATTTGTTCTTGAAAAAGTGACTAAAAAGTGACTTGAATAAAAAAGTTACTAAAAGTGACTTAAGGGACTTTGTGGCAACCCTGACATTTTCTAAAACACTTTTTCTAAAATTTTATAATTTGTTTAGGTAACGAGGAGTTGTACATTTCATATTTGGTTTACAGTTTCTTCTATCTAATCAGCTTATCTCTGTTCCAATAAAACACATAATTATTTCACTTTTTCTTTCTAGCGTACGATGCAAAGTGTAGGAATTTAGAGCGTGAGCCGATTATCCGGTACGATAAGGACTTTATTTTCTCCCAGCTGAATCATGAAACAGGGAGACTCTGCAAAAAAATGGGTAACGATATAGCGTTTTTCCACGAAATGAACATTTTTTCGCACTCGGTTTCTACGAGCCGATGGATAAAGTAAAATACTGGAAAAACGAGCAGTGAGCTAAACGGCTATGCGTTCGAAACGATCGCAAATTGCCCGAGTAATGACTTCAACGAAGTGAGCTTCAAAGAATTTCTATTTAGATCCTAGACATAGACCAAAAATAACGTTTTCATCATACCTCAATCGAAAATTCGACTTTCGATGCCTGTGGAGCGGGTCGAAAATCGAATTTTCAACCCTAGGGAAGAAAGTGACAGATAAATGTAAATGGCAGTGTTTCACACCGCCATTAGTTATTTTGCCCTCCTGCAAAATAATTCAAGACATTTAAAGATGACCGCAAAAATTCATTTCCAAAATTTCAGGACTTTTTTCTCACTAATTTTTTGTTTTCCGTGACCATTAATATTTAAAGAACAAAATTCTAATTTTGTAAAATTTTTAATATTGTATTATCTTTTATAAATGGAATCGAACAATTTTTAATTTCAATTTATTATTCCCGAGACTGCGACAGCCTAAGTTACCTGAAAAAAGTGAAAAAGTGACTAATTTGTAACGCAAAAAATGACTAAAAGTGACTAATGTACATTAGTAATGTTACTTGTGTTTTTTTTAATTAAAAACAATTCAAAACCATTCGTTTCATAAGACTTTCAAACAATTCAAGTTAAATTCGGAATAGGGAGCGTTTACATATTATGTAACGTATTTTTGACCTTTTTACCCCCCCCCCATGTAACAGACCGTATCATTTTCTTCTCCCCCTCCCCCCTCCCTCACCACCGTTACGTAACATTTTTTGTATTAATTTTAAAAACATAATAGACGTTTTCTAAATAGACAAAATTTTTTTTTTAAGATGAAGCTTTATCCAGAAATAAATAAAACAATATTTTTATGTAATATTGAATGCTGTTTCAATATTTATTTCAACCCTAAAAATATTGAAGTTACCTAATGCAAGTACTAATTGAAATTAACCAACTTTAAACTTTTTTTCAATACCATTAGGAATACAAAATCATATTAATAATAATATTACATGCAAATTTCAAATAATGATTTATTTCTTAAAAGTTTTTGGACACTTAGATTCGAGTTAAAATTAAATTCTGAGAGTTAAGAACAAAAAAATAATTATTTTCAGTTTGTTTTTAATTTTATATAAATATACTTTCTATAATATTCTTCAGAAAATGAAAAAAAGTTTCCTGAATATTTGGGATGTGTAAAAAAATAATCTAGGAGATTTTGAAGAAATTTTTTTAAATTATAGAATTTTACAAAATATTAGAAAAAATTCCAGTCTTTCTAAAAGATGTTTAGGACCAGTCCTAAATAAATCAAGAAATATTTGATAAATTTTCGGAAATTTTTCCAAGTTTTCAAATATTTCTGATCTATTTGAAAAAATTGCCTTATAATCTTCTAAATTTTTCCAGGAGTTTCAAGAAAATTTGTTTATTCTCTTGAAACCTTTCGAAATTCTTTTCAATTTTCTAGTTTATTTTTGAAATCTTGGAAAAACTACATTCCTAAAAATCATTTGGAGATCAAAATTATTTTTAAATCTCTCCAATTCTACTAAATATTTCTTGAATTTACTCGATTTTTTTTTTGATTTTTTAATCTTAACAAATTGAAACATTTTGCTTTAAAATCTTCTACACTCTTTCTCGAAGTTCTAGGAAATCGTTTGATATGTGCAAAAACCTTATTTAATTTTCTCCTAAAGTTCATTTTTCAAACTAAAAAATCATAAAACATTTTTACACGAATATTAAGAAAATTATTTTTTTTAATCTTGTCAGATATTCTAAACTTTCTAATCATCAAAAATTATTCGAATTTTTCCTGATTTTTTTTTTAACTCTGCAAAATAAGAAAAATTTCCTTTAAATCTTCCAGATTCTTCTTTGAGAATTTTTGAAATGTTTCAAATAATCTCTTAAGAATAATTTTTCGAAATAAAAATTATTTTACTTTTTTCTAGGAACCTAAAATTTTTTCATTTTCGTGACACCTTACAAAATTCTTAAAAAATCGTTACAAATTTTCATTATTTTTGAATCGTTTAAAAACTTCTGAATATCTCTTAAACTTACTCAAATTTTTTCTAAAATTATATAATCTGACAAAATAGCAACATCTTACTTTAAAATCTTGTACACTCTCTTTAAAAATTGTAGGAAATAATTAAAAATGTCTGGTAATCTTTTTCAATTTTCTCTTAGAATTCATTACAAAACAATCGTTTAAAATTTGCCAAGGAATCTTAAAAACATTTTTTTCATTCTCTTGACACCCTGCAAAATTCGGTTCACCTAAGAAGTTTTTAAATCCTGAAAAATTAAAAAAATTATCTCAAAGTCTTATATATTCTTTTTCCACACATTTTGAAATCTTTAAAACTTAAAATTATTATATTAAAATAAAACCTAAACCATTTAAAATTTCCCTAGATATCTTGAAAAAAATTGAATCTCCTCAAATCTTTCATAATGATTAAAAAGCTTCTATCTTTTTTCTCGAAATCTTCAAAATAAGTTTCTGCCCATAAATTAATTTTTCTTATCTCTTTAAAAATTTACGAAGGCTTACAAATTATTGTGTGGTATCCAAATGTTAAGAAGCATTATTAAAAAATCATTTACAATTTAAATTTTGTCTTCTAACAATAATGTTTAGAAACATTTATAAATAAACTTTACGATGAAGTAAAATTATTGCCTAAGAATTTTGATATACAACGTTGATGGTGCAGAAAATTCATAAATTAAAAATGTTACGTAATCGGGTCAAAATATACCCCCCCCCCCACACACACACGCACACATAACAGACCGTAACGAAAGATGACCCCCCTCCCACCCTTTCAATGTTACGTAATATGTGAACGCTCCCCTAATTAAAATGAATTGGAATAAAATCCAAACAGTGCCATTGATTTCAGTAAAATTAGAGTGAGTTTAGGGGAATTTGAAGGCAATTAGAAGAATGCGACGAAATTAATAAAAATTGAAATTTGAAAAAAAAATTAAGTGAATTGAAAGTAATTCAAAAATATGAAATAAAAATTACTTGAATTCAGTAAGTTTGACATGAATTTACAAAAATCCAAGGGAATTGAAAAGAATATGATGAAATTCTTAAGAATTCAATATGAGTTTAAAAAACTTCAAAATGAATTAAACAAAAACTTTTAAAAAATTCATTGAATGGAGAAGAATTGAATGAACTTAGAAAAATTTCAGTGAATTCAACAAATTTAAGACAATTCTAAAGATCTAAAAAGGAAATTCAAGATAATTCAATAAGAATTGAAGGTGAATTCCAAATGACTTTAAATTAATTGCAAACAAATATTTGAAAGTCTCTTCCAATCGTTCAAACCCTACGAAATCCCTTATTTTTTGTGAATTTATTCCTTGAAATCCATTAAAATCTTATAAAATATCGCAAAATTATATGAAATTTGATTGTATTTTCAGAAATCCTGTAAATTTTTTATTAAAATACCTTAAGATTCCTCGGAAAACTTATAACATTTTTTGGAACCTTTTAAAATATCTTAAAACCTTATAGGTCCTGTAAAAGTGTTAAATATTTTCCGAAATTCTAAGAAAATATTTTAAAATTCATGAAAATGTTTTAAAATTCCTTAAACTCATTGAAATGCTTGGTTATCCCTTGAAATTGTTTAGATCCCTTGAAAATATTTTGAAATCTCTTAAAACTTTGTAATCCCTTGCAATTTTTTTAATCTCTTGAAAATGCCTTGGATTTTTTTCAAATACCGTAAAATATTTCAAATCCTTTAAAATCGCAATAAATTACTTAAATATGTTAAAAGTGCCTTGGAATCTTTCAAAATACCATAATATATATCAAATCCATTACAATCTTTTGAAATCCCATGAATTTTTGTAATATCTTGAAAATGCCTTGGAATTTTTTTAAATAGTCTTAACTGATTCAAATCCTTTAAAATCACTTCATATTAAAATATAATAAAATCTCTTGAAATTACATGAAAACCGATGATATTTCCTAAAATCCCAAAAAATGTGTTTGAATACCTTAAATGCTTTTAATATACCTTGAAAGCTTTTAAAATAACTTGAAAGCTTCTCAAATCTGATCAAATTCATAGAATCTTTTAAAATATCCTAAAACCTTATCGGTTCTATAAAATCGTTCCATATCTTCACAAAATTTTCAAAATCTCATAAAAATAATTTTAAATTCCTTAAAATCATTGAAATCCTTAGAAATTTCTTAAAAATGGTTAAATCCTTTGAAAATGCTTTGAAATCTTCAAAAATAATCTAAAATACACTGGAAATCCCGTTTAAGTGCGGTTTCGGGCATGGTACTAAATGGCCTTCACTTGAATCGAACACAACATTCGTTCGCTTCAAACGTAAATAGGCAGGGCCGCATGAATCCTTTCTGTTGAATTTGGACGCATGACGTAACCTGGTGCAACTAACGCGCTGAGGACGGCCCTCTTGTTCTTTTTCACTCTTGACTGAGCTTGTTTCCCTCTTGTTTCTAGATTTGGCAAGGAGTATAACTTAAAGTTTCAAACTGTTCATTTTGCTGAAAAAAGTTCAACTTTGAAGCCAGATAATTTTTTAACTCGTTTATTTAAATAATTTCAACGTAGACTGATTCGACGCTAAATTTTCTAATCTTTCAAATGATTCTACTTACATAGTCGTCGATTCAGTTTCTGCCGAGACATTCGCCTTCGAAGTGAAGTGTGAATTTTCAAACGGTCAAAGAAAATGTACACAAATTGTCTGTCGGTAGTATATTTTAACTCCTTAACCATTTTTACAATAAAAATACTTTTATCCCGATTTGAAACAAACAAAAGTTAAATACATAAGCCTCTAAATTATCTAAAACAGGGAATTTATACTCAATTTTCTCACCAACCGCCCCTTTCTTATAAGTGTCGATTCATTTTTTTTATCGTCAACAGAAATTCAAGACATTAGAGAACATGGCAGTTTGAAAGAAATTCTTTTCCATGATACCAATGTCAAATAATTCCCAAACGATTAATTTGTTAATTTTGTAGATCTGAAGAACATCTTCGACACTTGAAAGCGAAGAAATCGCTATAACGATTCAATTGATAAACTAAACCTAGAAAATCGGCCCGCTTCGCGGGCACATTCTTATCGCCCGCTTCGCTCGCAAGTTTGAGCGCGCCTAGGTCGCGCGACTGTTGGATCTCGCGCTTCGCGCTCGATTATGTATTCACGTCGCGCTCGGTTCCTCTAGATTTTTGAACTTCGTGTTCGACTTCGATGAAAAGAAAAAGTTTGTTTGCAAATATTCGGTTCCTCTAGATTTTTGAACTTCGTGTTCGACTTCGATGAAAAGAAAAAGTTTGTTTGCAAATATTATAAAATTAATTTTTTTTTATTTTAGACTGAAAAGGAACTTTATTTACTCAAGGTTCTATCGACCTTAAGGAACACATTCTCATCCAGACACTCGCGCTTCGCGCTCGATATTTGATTTGAAAGTCATTTGAACCTTGCGTTGCACGCTCGGTTCTGTGCACCGTATGATAGAAACAAAAAAGTTTGAACGCACTTACGGCGTGCGATTTGGTAAATACACTGAGCGCGCACTTTGTGCTTCGTGTTAAATGTTCTTCATATACAAATTACTAAATTTGTATTTGATTTCAAATGAATAATAATGATATAATTTAGGCGACAAATTTTATTAGTTAAAATTTTATTTTAGCTTGTGCCGTTTTTCAAAAAAGTTAATTTTTTCATTTTGAATATATTCTTACAACAAAAATTGATCACAAGTTTGTCAATCTTTTTTGAATGCACAATCTTTGTTAATTTATCTGTTTTCGTACCTTGCATTGTTTTTTTCAAAAATTTGATTTTTTTTACTATCAATGTTATTTTCACGAATAAAACAAAAACTAAGCATTCTATCGAAACATGATTCACAACAAATTTGTACCTCTTCCTTAAATGAACAAATTTTGTTCCTATCATTTTTTTCGTAGCTCGTGTTATTCGTCTAAAAATTTGATTTTTCTATTTTCAATGCTGTTTTTTACGAATAAAACAAAAACTACGCGTTATATCAAAAAATGAATAATAAGAAAATTGTAGATCTTTTTTAGGTGCACAATTTTGGTGGAATGATCTTTTCTGGTATCTTGCATAGTTTCACAGCAAAATCGAATTTTTTATTTTTGATTATTTTTTTGTGCGATCAAAATTTGAATTTGTTATTTTTCAAAAAATTCAAAAAGTTGTTATAAAAATATTATAGGGTGTTCAAGAAGCAACGTTTTTCTCCTCTTGACTTTTTTTTCATATCGTGCGTTTTTCGGCTTAAAATGTTCATTTTCTTTTGTTTTTTGGAATTTTGAAAATGCTATAACTCCAGTAATTTTTGTTTTATCACGAAAAGTCATTAGAATATTTTGTTTGTCCTTTTGCATACTACTAATAACCGTACATAGAATTTTCAAATCTTCAAAAAAAGTGGTCTTAAAAATTTTCAAAATGTGCTCACTTTTTGAATTTTCATCCAAAATAGCTAGTTAACGAACTCGTTCTTTCTTTTTAGGCCATAAAAAAGTGTGCCAAAGCTCAATCAAATCTGATCATTTTTTCGAAAGTTATCGTGGCTACAGACAGACAAACAGACTACAGACAGACACCTTGGTAAAAATCGTCCTTTCTAGCTCAGGAGGTCTCAAAACGTGGAGATTTGATGAAAACCGACTATGTCAAATTTTACATGAAACCAATACCTTCTCATTAGAATGAGAATGTAAAAATAAATCAATTTTGTAGCTGCCAAACTGCTCTAAATACAGGAGAAATAAAGATATTTTTTTCAGAAAATAGAGGAATAAATTCTTATAAATAAAATTAATGTTTATACTATATGCCCCCCAAAAAGATGAATTTTCAAACAAGAAGATGAACTTTGAACCAAAAATATTAATTTTCTACCAAAAAAAGATGAATTTTCAAGAAAAATTTAATATTTTGTATTTTAACCAAAAAATATTTTAATTTTAAATAGAAAACAGCCGAGTTCGTCCAAAAAATACGACTTCCTAACAAAATAATTGATTTTTCAACCAAATAGTTACATTTTCAATCAAAGAGATGCATTTTCAACTAAAACGATGAATCTGAAACTTAAAAAAAAAAGAATTTTTAACAGAGTAGTTCATCCCTTAGGGAGGATTTTAATTTTGAATTAAAAACAGCTGTGTTCATTTAAAGAATACGAATTTTCAACGAAATAGTTGAAACCGCACCTCAAACAGATTAATTCTCAACCAAACAGTAGCATTCTTAACCAAAACAAAGCTACCAGAAGAGATGAATTTTCAAACCAAAAGACAAATGCGCAACAAAATGAGATTTGCAGTAAAGATAGAAAAAAAATTTTAACAAAATTATACGAACGTAATAATATTTATAATGTTTGATATTCAAGCCAAACATAGTTTTAATTTTAAATATTACATAGTTGAATCTCTTCGAAAAATACGACTTTTCAACTAAATAATTTATTTTTCAACCAAATAGTTGAATTTTTAACCAAAAGAGATGAATTACCTAAAAAAAACAGTTACACTTTCAATCTAAGATATAAATTGTCAACAAAACAGTTAATTTTCAACTAAATAGTTGAATTCGCTACCAAAATAGTTGCATTTACAACCCAAGAAGATGAATTTTCATTATAATAGTTACGTTTTCAATCGAAGAGATGAATTTTCGACTAAAATTATGAATCTTCGCCTAAGAAAAAAAAGAATTTTTAACAGAGCCGTTCAAACTTTAGCCAAGATTTCAATTTTGAATTAAAAATAATTGTATTCATCCAAAGAAGACAAATTTTCAACGACATAGTTGAATCCTCACCTGAAACAAAATAACGTTTAACCAAACAGTTGCATTGTCAACCAGAAGGGATGAATTTCTACCAAAATTGTTGATTTTTCAACAAAATAATTAAATTATTATCCAAGTGTTAAAATTTACAACCAGGAAAGATGTATTTTCAACGAGAAATGTAATCGTTGATATTAAAACCAAAAAGGAGTTTACTTTTAAATTTAAAACAGTTGTATTCATCCAAAAGAGACGACTTTTCAACAAAATAATTAATTTTATAACCAAAAAAGATTTTTCTGTTAATAATAGAAAAAAAAATTTGCAGCAAAATTTTGAATTTTCAAGACAAAAAGACGACTTTTCAACAAAATAGTTGATTTTTAAATCAAAGAAGATTTTTTATTCAAAAGAGAATGAAAATTTCAACCAAATTATAGAATTTTCAAGCCAAAAAGACGAATTTTCTACGAAACAGTTAAATTATCAAGCTTAAAATATAAATTTTTATAAAAACAGTTCAGTTTCATCCAAATAGTTGATTTTTGCACGAAAATAGTTGAATTTTTAATAAAAAAGAATGAATTTTTAACAAAATTGTTTAATTTCCAACAAAATAATTAAACTTTGAACCATATAATTAAATTTTCGAACAAATAATGTACGTGTTAACCAAAACAGATGAATTCTCAACCATAAATATAATAGTAGAGTTTTCAACCAGAAAAAATGAAATTTCAACCTAAAATAGTTGAATTTTCTTATTTTTTTCTCTTAATTAAGTTTGCCTTCAAGTGGAAAAAATTGATTAGAATAAGAAATGAAAATCTATCTACTGATAAAAATATTGTTTTTTCTTTAAGTAAAACATGAACATATTTCAATTCTGTTGTTCATCTAATCTTCAATCTTTGATCTTCTTGAATCTTCCTCTGATGTATTTTTAGCGGTAGAAACTACAGAAGTGTTCAACAGATTATTTACAGCTAGCTCAAAAAAAATTTTTTAGCACATAAATGACTTTTAAACTTGACTGAGAAGTATTCTCAAAATACTCATATGATATATAAAATGTTTTTAATAATAAATGAAGTTCCCTTTTAATCCCCTTTTATCTTAAAAAAAAAACTTTTTTACCTCAGATTAAACTACTTAATCCATGTGATCCATTGAATACTCGAAGGTCTAATTTATTTATAAAAATTTCTAATTTCAACGGTTTCCATAGGTTTTATAATAAAAAAGGTCGATTTTTATTTTTGTCTGACCTGAAATCTGTGACATGTCATCACATCGCGTCGCTGTAGATTTGCACAAGGATCTATTTTTCATACGGAGACAAATTGAAGGAGGTCGCTCTAATTGTGTCAACGCTTCTGTGAATCCCTGTTGAATAAATATAAATCATTTTGAAAGAAAACCAACAATTTCCTTCAAAGTGAATTGAAATATAAAATTTTTTAAAATACACTCAGTGAATCCTGTCATGGAGAATTGTTTTTAAAATAAAAAATATGAACAGATATGGTAATACGATAATAATATAAATATAAAATTATGTATGAATAGTTTTGCAGCTAGGCTTTCAAATCCTAAAATAGTTTTTTAGAAATTTGCGAATCTTATATTTCGAAAACAAAGATCGTATTTTAAAACAAATTTATTTTAATGATTTTACAGATTATTGGTTTATTAGAACCATCGTGTAAAAATGAGTTCTTATAAGGGGCCATCCATAAACTTAAATACCGATTGGAAAATGGGGGGGAGGTCACGTCTAAAATTAAGGTTCTTAACGGGACGTGGGGGAGCGTCATTCGAAGTAATTTTAAGAACTTACATAACATTCAGTACGTTTGCTGATGATAAATTTTAGATAATTCTTCCTTTTTTCTCTATTTTTGAGAAACATAACCTTTCTCCCCTTCTTCTCGTTTTTTGCTTAAGTACGAACAAAATTGATAGAACCCAACAAGAAGAATCTACTACTTTTGGTTGAAAAGTCTACTATTATATTTTTGGTTCGGAATTCATCTCGTTTGGTTAAAAGTTCTAGTATTTGGTTGAAAATTTAATTATTTTGTTGAAAATTTAACTGTTTTTTTTAAGTCATATTTTTTGGTCAAAAATTCAGGTACTTGGTTGAAGGTTGAACTACTTTGTTAAAAATTCATTTTTGTTGTATATTCTTCTCCTTGGTTGAAAATTTAACTATTCCAGTTTCAGAAAATGAATCTTCTGGATCGAAAAATCATCTTTTTGGTTGAACTGTTTTGTTGAAAATTAATTTTTTTAAAGATTCATAATTTTAGTTGGAAATTAATTCTTTTTGTTAAAAACGAAACTATTTCATCGAAAATTCGTTTTTTTTTTTGTTGGTTAAGAATGAATTTTTTTAATTAACAATGTAAATATTCCATTTTAATTCAAAACTTTATATTTTTCATTGAAAATTGAACTTTGCTAGTTAAATATTCATTTATTTCGATAAAAATTCGTCTTTTCTGGTTGAAAATTAATCTTCTTAGTTGAAAATTCATCCTTTGCTGTTAAAAATGCCACTTTTTCCTTCTTAATCAATTTGATTAGGTCGAGAATTTAACAACTTGGTAGAAAATTAAACTATTCGGTTGAAAATTAACTTTTTTGTTACAATTCATATTTTCGGCTTGAATTGAACTATTTGCTTAAAAATTAAACTATTTTGATAAAAATTTAACTTTTTGGTAGATAATTAATTTTTGGCTGAAAACTCATATTTTTGGGTTGAAAATTCAACCGTTTTGTAGATAATTCGTCCTTTTGACCTCAAAATTCAACAATTTTGTTGAAAATGAATGTATTTTGTTGAAAATTCGTGTTTTCTGGTAGCACATTGAACTTTTTGATGGAAAATTCTTCTCTTTGGTTGGAAATTTAACTAATTGATTAAAAATTGATCTTTTTTAGATGAAATCTTAACTACTTGTTAAAAATTTGAAGTAGTTTATCAAAAATTCATACTTTTTTAAGATTCACCTCTTTGACTGAAAATTTAACTATTCCATTTTTATAAAATTAATCTTGCGGGGGAAAAAATCATCTTTTGGGTTGAACTCATTTGTTGAGTATTAATTTTTTTAATGATTCATTTTTTCAAAACTGCACTTTTTCGATTAACAATGTAACTATTCCATCTTTGGTTGAAAAATTATATGTTTTATTGAAAATTTTACTTTTATAGTTGAATATTCACGTATTTTGTTAAAAATTTTCGTTTTTGGTCGAAAATTAATCTTCTTGGTTTCATCAAAAATTTTTCCAAATTCATCCTTTTTTAATGAAAAAGCAACTGTTTGGCCCTAAGTATTTCTGGTTTCGTTTCGTTGAAAATGTACTTTTTCGAAAATTCATATTTTTTTCTTAAATTTAACTGTGTGGTTAAAAATCAAACTATTTGTATGAAAATAGAGCTTTTTCGCAGAAATTTAACTTTTTTGTTAAAGAATCATATTATCGGGAAGAAAATTCAATCGTTCAAAATTAATTTTATTATCTGAATATGACACTATTTCATTTTTGGTTAGAAATTTATCCTTTATAAGTTGAAAATTGAACTATTTGGTAGCAATTTAATGTATTTTGTTGACAATCCGTCTTTTGGTTAGAAAATTAATCTTTTTTGTTGAAAATTAACCAGTTAACTGGTAGGCTCGAAATCGACGTTATGTGCCGAAACTGGTAGAAGCAAATAATTCCGTATTCATAATGAAAGTTCATTTCCTCTGGGTTTTTTAGGTCGCTGATGACGAATCCGGGGTCAAAATTGAGAAATTGCAAATTTCGGATCCAATTTGGCGGATCCATTATGGCGGACTAAAATTCAAAAATCACGTGACTTGAATGCAAGGCAGTTCTAAAGAGTTTTTGAAGTGGCTGATGACTATTCTACTATATCATGAGCTATTTTGAATTTTTCAATTTTGACCCCAAATTCGTCATCAGCAGCCAAAACAAACCACTTCGTACTGACTTTCATGCAATTCACGTGACTTTTGCATGTTAGTTGACCATATTGGATCCGCCATTTTGAATTTCTCAATTTTGACCCTGAATTCGTCTTCAGCGACCAAAAAACTAGGGCATACCAATTTTTTTATCCATTGAGCTTTGTGTAGTGATGCATTCGAGACGATTTCGAGAAAATTCGAGAATTTCTTGAAACATGTGCAGGTGAACTCAAAACTTCATGGAGATCGAGAATCTCGAATAAAAAATTTCGAGATCTCGAGTCGAGATTCTCGTAACATTTTATTCGAGATTCTCGATCTCCATGAAGTTTTGAGTTCACCTAAACATGTTTCAAGACAATCTCGAATTTTCTCGGAATCCTCTCGAATGCATCACTAGTTTTGTGGCAGTTATTCCAAGTGCGTATATTAGGGGTGTTCAAAAAAAAAAGAAGGAAATCCGAACCTCAACTTGCATCTTCGATTTTTTTGTTCCTTTTGGATTCAAAATAAACCTCCTGGAAGGAGAAATAATTTGGATAATTTTTAGAGGTCGCTCATCGTGAATTTGTCTGTTTTCAACCGAAAAATCAATTTTTTCCAAAGACGGTCAATCATAACGCAAAATTGTACAGAATATAAAAGATGCATCTCATTAAAATGAGTATTTTTTGTACATAAGTTTTATTGAAATTATGCATAGTTAAGGTGGTATATGAAGAAAATTTGTATAAAGAAGCTTTACTCATCTATCCACGTACTAAGAGGTCTTTAACCCTCCGTCTACAGACAGGGGCTTTTAAGGCACAGACAATCTTATAAACTGGAATATGTCGTTTACAGGAAAAGATTTTGATTAAAAAAGTTTGTAACAATTACCATCAACAACAATTGAATCATGTAGTGAATGCTTTAAGTAACCCAGAATTTTTCCATTTTTTTTATGGCCAGAAACAGTTGAAAAACTGACTCAGGCTTAAAAGACCCTGTCTGTAAACGGAAGGTGGGAAAAAGGAGTATGTGTACGGAGGGTTAATATACATTTGAATTATGGTTAGGTCCTTGAAAACCATTAATATGAAAAAAAATTTCAAAAATAGTGATTTTGCATATTTTTTAATTTTAAACATCTCACAATTTAAAGGTAACTCTTTCTATGATCTTTTACAACATTTATATCTTATCCTTTTCTACTTTCGATGTTGTGAGAGATTCTGCATAGCTGGCTGTGAAACAATAGAAAGCTTTATTCACTCCTTACATAAAGGTATTACATAAATATCATAGAAACAATACCTTTAAATTGTGAGATGTTTTAAAATAAAAAAATATGCAACATTACTATTTAAAAAAATTTCTTTATATGAATTTTTTTCAAGGACCTGAAAATAATTTAAATGTGTATTAAAGACCCTGTTAGTACGTGGATAGATGATTAGCGCTTCTTTATAACAATTTTCTTCATATATCTCCTTAACTAATTCTAATGAGACGCATCTTTTATATTCTTTACAATTTTGCGTTATGATTTGCCGTTTTTGAGAAAAAATTGATTTTTCTGTTGAGAACAGACAAATTCACGATGAGCGACCTCTAAATATTATCCAATTTATTTCTCCTTTCAGGAGGTATATTTTTAATCCAAAAGGAACAAAAAAATCGAAGATGTAAGTTGAGGTTCGGATTTTCTTTTTTTTTTGAACACCCCTAGCGTATATATGCCTCATTATCAGTTTTTCAAAATGTTGCATATTGCATTTAATATGGTATTCAAATTAATTCCATTTAAGAGAATTTGTTCCTATATTATTACGTTACTTCGTGACGTAGTTTATGGAATAAAAAAGCTTTTAATTTACGAGAGATTCCTCTTTACAGCCGAAACGTGTGTTTTTCTATTGGATCCTTGTAATAGAATGTACATTTGTACAATGTACATCGAGCCGTGAATTTTCACTGTCACAGCGCATACCCAGCTCCACGTTATTCTCGTCGTGTATTCGGCGGTATGAACCTGTAGAGCCACACAAATACCTGTTTAACCACTTTTTAATAGTATTTTCATGCGCATATTTAATATTTGACCACAATATTCATTTTCCAGCATAGCGTTTCTTTTCAACGAGTTTAAACCAACTCATAACCATACCAGCCAACTCTTGATGAATTCCCCGATCGCTTATTCTCCTGCCTTTACCCTCCGCTCGCTAAAAATTTACTGAAATTTCTTTATCGCGACGAGTATTCTCGGACGTTTATGAATACTTTACAATCCACTCTGCGTTGTTACGGCAACCTGCGAAAGTGCTTGCCATTCTCTTTTTTTTAAGTCTCCGCCTCCCGCTTTTAAAGGGATAAAAAACCCGGAATTGAATTCTCCGCAAGAGCATACTTTTATTTATCGTTCATCTTGATGAATGTTAGATTTACAGAAACCACAGGAAAAATGAAAATGTATCGCTGGTCCTTCGAAATCGTTTTTAACCCGGTGTAAAAAGAATTTCTTTTCAAAAATTGAAGTCGCTTTTCTCTTCCAAGCAGATTATCAAGATTCGTGATAGCGAATCGTCGCCGCAAGTACACTAAACTCTGGATTTAAGTACGATTTCGAGCATGGCTTGCAGTGGCCTTTAACATAAATCCAGGGAATCCTAACGTAAACATTTAGGCCCGTGTGAATCATTCTTGTTGAATTTGGTCGCATGCTAACAGCTGACGCAACTAACTGAGGGTACTGCCCGCTTTGTCTCTACGCTACTGTTGGTCACGCATGAGTGAGCACCGCCTCTCTTTCGGACCCGCGGTCCCCGCATCATCAAATTGCCGAGGACTGGAATTCTAGAAACGCTGTAAATCCAGATTACTTAAATCCAGAGTTCAGTCTGTCAAAAAAGAAGCTGCCAACAGGGTGGCGTTTTGGCCTAAACACTTGAAAACTCTAAAAATACGTTGAATTTAATTTTAAATAATTTTTTTCTGAAAAAAGATCTCCTTTCGCTCCGCTGGGAATCAAACCACAGAACTACTGATTTCCGGTCAGGTGCTTTCCCATTAAGCCACTAGAGAGATTGAGACCGGAAATCAGTAGTTCTGCGGTTCGATTCCCAGCGGAGCGAAAGAGATCTTTTTTTAGAAAAAAATTATTTAAAATAATTTTTCTTTCATAGCTCCATACAGTCTGAAAATACGTTAAATCTTTTCTGTTATTCTCTAATGATAATACAGACTCCTTGAAAAATTTGATTTGCACCACCTAGCAAAATAATGCGTGTATTTCTGAAAAAATTTACTTCTCTCGATCTTTCTGGTAACTTAATGGGGAAGCACCTGACCGGAAATCAGTAGTTCCGTGCTTCGATTCCCAGCGGAGCAAAAGGAGATCTTAAAAAAAAAAAAATTATTTAAAATAATTTTTCTTTAATAGCTCCATCTAATCTGAAAAGACGTTAACTATTTACCTTGAGTTTTTAAGTATCAAATCATTGCTGATTTTTACCACTAGGGCTGGTTATGAAAGTCGAAAATCGAATGAACCTCTTTTTCTATCTTACGGATAATGGATTCAAATAGAAAGAGATATTCATTTGATTGTGAACGTCGAAACAGCCTAATGCGCTCACTCGTTCTGCAAAGAAAAAGTAATCAATCTTCGATTTTAGACATCTGTTTGCTCTAAGAAGAGCACAATTATTTTAAAATTATTTTCGTTGTTTTACTTGTGCTAGATCTAATTAGTAAAAAAATTTGTTTTGAACAGTAAGATCAATATTTTTATTCAAATCATGGAAATATAATTACAGGGTGGCCTCTAGACTGGGAAATTACCGAAAATTTTCTGAGTCCAGGAAAAAACGGAAATTACAATAAATTCTTTTTTTGACCAGGAATTTCACAAATTCTTAGGAAAAAAATCTATCTAATGACTTGAAATATCACATGATATAATGCAATTAGAGATAAGTTTGATTTCAATTTTTTTTTAAGTGTTAATTTCAATTGTTAACTTTTTAAATTATGAAATCATTCAGTTTAAAATGTTTAATTTAAAACTATTTTACTGTCAGTATGTTCTATTTTAGATCTTTATTTTTAAGGGTACAATTTCAATTAAAAGAATTTGAAATACGGCTTTGAAGACTTATACAATTAAACATGAATAGCGATTGTAATGAAAATTTTTCGAAAAAAAAGCGTTTCAAGTTGATTAACTGTAAAGATACATTACTGATTGATTTGTTTAAATTTAACTGTAGTTTGAAAATCAAAAATTGAACAATGATTTATTTTACAGGTCGATTCTGATTCTCTTCAAAATGAAACAATTCGCAGATTTTGACGTTGTTAATTGAGCTGTTTCAATTCAAAGCCTTAGTAGTTAAACAAACTGTAAACATCCTATTGAAACTTTATAAACTATTATCAATTTTAAAATAATTTCAAATAATAGATTCATAATGAAACGGTTCTATTTGATTTCAAATCATATTCAAATATCGTTTTAGTCTACAATATTCCATTTTTAACCCATTCAGATTGAAATTTTTTAATTAAGGAATATAGCAAGTTTTTAATACTTTGCAATGTATAACTGTTTAATTAAAATGAAGAATTATAAGTCAGATATTAAAAACTGAACAATTTAAAAGTGAATTGTTTCTTTCAGTAACCTAAATTTAAACTTTGAACTTTAAAATTTTCATTGCTCTATTTTACAAATTTTTTATCTGAAAGTGGAATTGTTGAATTTTAATGTATGAATAACAGTTGAATAATTATTCATTTTGGTAAAAATTCGAGTGAGTTTAGGAGATATTTAAAAGTTTTGAAAGGATTCCAATTCAATTTAAAACTTGAAAAAATTTCAAAAAATTGTAATCAACATATAGATTTTTGAAGATTTCGAACGGAAAACTTAGTAGCTTTTCAAGCATTTATAAATATTTCAAAAGAATAACAAATTTTATTAAGATCCCTAAGAAAATTGGAAGTGATTTTTTATTTTGAAAAATTAATTTTTGAAGTAAAAGAGATATCTCGAAAAGTTTTTAAAATTTTACGTATTTAGTGTAATAAATAAAAATTCAGAGATGACAATAATGGTAAAATTTTAGAAACTATTAAAGATATCGAAAATTCTTGAAATAGGTATCAAGAATATGTCACTACATACTTCTTATTACAATTTTATGTAAATTGGTCGGATTTATTAGGCTGCAGAGGTCAGCACAGGTAAAAAGTTTAATTTATTTACAATAATTCAACAATAATACACTTTTTATCCAAGAGAATAAAATATATTTCTATGAAATCTTATAGAAAATAAAGTATCGATTATGTTGAATTGAATAATATGGTACCATTTAATAGGATTAAGGAATAATTGAGTTATATCAGAAAAATATTAAGAACGATTTTTCAAGTCTTCATCAAAGCAACAACTGATTTTTGGACGTTTTTTGATGTCGCATAAATGATGGCCGGAAAATGGAATTTTTTATTTCTTAAAAGCGTTATCACGACTAAAACAAAAACTATACGTCTTATCAAATAATATCTTAAATAAATGTGTAAATCTTTTGAAAATGAATAACTTTTCACCTGGAAATTTTTCTTGTTTTTCGCATAGTTTTCGTGGAAAATGAAATTTTTTATTTGTTCAAAAGCATTATCATGATTAAGAAAAAAAAGATTCGCCTTATCAAGAAAATGGTCTCGAGTAAATCTGTAGACTTGTTTGAGCTGAACAATTTTTATTCCTAACATTTTTTTCGTTTTTCGTATATTTTTGCTGAAAAATGGAAACTTTGACTATTGAAAAAGCATTTTCAGTGAATAAAACCAGAACTGTTTTTTAAAAAAAGCTAGTTAACGAACTTGTCCATTCTTTTTTGGCCTGGAAAAAGTGTGCCAAAGCTTAATCTAAGCTAATTAGCCTTTCGAAAATTATCATGCCTACATACTGCAGAGAGACACCTTCGCAAAAATCGTTCTTTCTGACTTTTCATATTTTACACAAAACTAATACATTCTCATCAGGATGAGAATGTAAACAAAATCGATGGAGAATTGTCGGCTCTAGGCTGTTTTGGAACAAAATTTAATTTTTTGCCCGACTCTGCACTGCGATCTCTGTAATAGGGACTATTGGGGATTATTTACAAATAATATTTAATTTGAAGAAAGTACAATGGCTCGAGTTCACGTAGAGCGAAATACCGTATTAAAATGCAAATGGCTGAAATCTTGGACTGCCCTACTTAGAAACATTCAATGAGATTAAGAGTATGATTTACAGTTGCGAATATTAGCTCCATAATTGCCGAAATAACTAAAGTATAATACTTGTCGCCCAAATAACGGAACATTCCATCGTAAGCTCAAGTCTCTCCCTTTGGAGTCCTAGTTGCATTTTCGTCTCTCACTGCCACCCCCTTACTTCCTCACACTCTCGCGAAAACTCGTTCGTACCCACCTCCAGACTCGGAAGCCATATTAATAGTCGGCACTTAAGAGTTTCATTAAGTCCCAACCGCTCGATCACTGCCTGCGCTCTATGGATACACCCTCCCTTCAACTACCAACGCCCTCATACCACCAACCCTGTTAACAGTTTCAAACCCTCCGAGCTACCTTCCTTAGACACTTTTCAAGTTGGTATGTACTTATGTGTCTTATGTATCGTATTTGATAATTATTCTTGAGTAGCTTTATGTTTGGACTTTGTGCGAGCCAAGGTTTCTTCTCGACGAGTAAATCTGACTCAGGAAGATTTGACTAATTCAACAGTCAAATCTAGATTGAATTAATTAGTCAGATCCTAATAGTATGAGATGAATGAGAATTCCAGTCTGGGTGGAATATAAGATATCCAAACGTCAGGAAACAAATAGTGTAGAATAAGGCGTATCGACGAAAAATAAAGTTTTTCATTCATAGCTCTTATAGGGATGAAAACTTTCTTCACTTGGAGTCAAAAACACTCCCCTATAGTTTCATTGAAAAAAATTTCTTCTGTCTCAGCATCGTAGATACAGGGTGTCCCAGTACTTAAGGTACATTTTTATATTTTTGAATTCCTCATAGAAAATGGAGTTGAAAATAATAATAAAAATTTGTTGTAAAGTTAATATTTAATGAGTAATTAACAATTAGAGATTAACCAATCGGAAGCATGCATTAGATGGAGGACAGTCCATGTGTCACTGAAGAGGGTGTGTGCGCAAAAGAGTAATTTTAAATTTGCAGGAGGTTGTGAACATCAATTGTGCAACTTCACACGGCAACTGAGCGACGAGATATTAAATCTTAGAAAATATCTTTTCCTTTAGAATACACGTTGAATTATTTTAACTTCCTAGGAGTATTTCTAATTCTGTAGAATTCAAACGAATTCTGAGAATTCACTTGTGCTCCTTTGAATTCTTTTGAAGCTTTTTGCAATTCTCTTGAAACCTTTACAGTACACCATAAATTTTTTGAATTTCTCCAAGTGTTTTGTATTCTCTGAAATCTACTCAATTCTGTGAATCCTTCTGATTTTTCTGAATTCTTCTCAATTGTCTGAATTCTTTTGAATTCTCTGAACTCTTTCAAATTCTCTGAAATCTTTTTAATTCTATGAATTCTTTTGTGTTCTCTAAATTCTTTTGAAATTCTCTAATTTCTTTTTAATTCTGTGAATGCTTTTGAATTTTGTGAATTCTGTTACACTCTGTGAATTCTTCTGAATTCTCTAAATTCTCCTTAATTCTTTGATTTCTTCTTAATTCTTTGAATTCTTCTTAATTCTCTGAATTCTTCCGAATTCTCTGAATACTTCTGAATTTTTCTCAATTATCTGAATTTTTTTAATTCTCTGAAACCTTTTGAATTCTCTTGTATTCTCTAAATTCTTTTGAAATTCTTTAAATTTTTTTGAATTCTGTGGATTCTTTTGAAGTTTGTGAATTCTTTTGCACTCTGTGAATTCTTGCGAATTTTCTAAATTCTTCTCAATTCTATGAATTCTTCCGCTATTCTCTGAATTCTCCCGAATTCTCTAAATTCTTCTGAATTCTTCGAAATTCTTTGAATTCTCTGCATTGCTTTACAATTTTCTGAACTGTTTTAACTTTCTTTGAATATTTTTGATTCTCTCCTGAATTATTCTGAATTATCTAATAATTTTCGAATTGTCTGAATTCTTTTGAATTCTGTGACATATTTTGAATTCTATGAATTCTTTTGTATTATCTCAATTCTTTCCATTATCTAAATTTATTTTGAATTCTGTGAATTCTTTTGAAATCTGTAAATTCTTCGGAATTCTCTGAATTCTTCTAAGTTCTCTCAATTCTTCTGAATTCTCTGAATTGTTTCCAAATTTTATTAACTCTTTAAAGTGATCTGAATTTGTTGAATTCTCACGATATCACTGAATTAAAAAAAATGTTTTTTAATTATCTTGAAATCATTAGAATATACCCTGAGTTAGTTTGAACTCCTTCTTTTGAATATTTTTAATTCTCTTGAAATCTTTAGAATACACCATGAATTGTTCTAAATTTCTCCAAGTCTTTTGTATTCTTTGAACTCTCCTGAATTTTTCTAAATT
>CAKNYM010046686.1:0-18799 GCA_932195095.1 Andricus curvator
AAAAAAAAAACAGTTAAGTAATGAACAGTCATTTGAAATTTTTTATTTTGTATACAAAAATATTTTTCGCCTTAAATTATAATTTTGTTGAAATTTTTCTTTCTTCTTTATTAAAAAATTTAGTGATTTGAAAATTGATTTATTTGGTTGAAATTTAATTGTTTGAAAGATGAGTTCAAATGTTTTTAATTGAAAATTTGATTTTTTTCATTGAAATAGCTTTTATTACAGTTTTTGTTTAAAAATTTTTCATTAAATTCAACCGTTTTTTATTTAAAATAAATTTTTCCATTGAAATAGCAATTATTACATTTTTCGTTGAAAATTCAGCGTTTTTGGTTGAAAATTCAACTGTTTAGTTAAAACTCATATTTTTTGTTGGAATATTGATTGACAATCAGAAATATTCAAAAATCTTCAAAAATTTTCTTAAGACTCTTAGGAAAATTATATTTATACCTATAACCTTAGATATAAATAACTTAAAGAATGAATGGTTATTCAAAATTTTTATTTTACATTAAAAATTATCTCTTGCTTCTAATTATAATTTGGTTGTAATTTTCCTTTTTTCTTGACTAAAAATCGTTTTTACTTGAAAGTTTATTAGTTTCTTGAAAATTAATTTTTTTAAGTTAAATTCAACCGTTTTTTATTTGAAATAATTTTTTGTTGACATAGCAATTATCACATTTTTCGTTGAGAATTACCCTAGTTGTATGTATATTTAATCTCTCCCTTTTACGGGTTTGAGGGCCTCCGCTCCCTGTACATATATTTACATTTCATCCTTAACCTAACTTAACCGCTGCTTATATTCTAATGTTTCGCCTTACTTTAATAACAATAATATTATAACTATTGGTTCTTAAACTTCTACAAATGAGCGATCTTCCAGGGCTTCCGTTTTCTCTTACCATAAAATACATTTTTACCGATTTAAAAATTAAAAATTTTTTCTAGTTACTTTCCTTTAAACAGGATCACCCGTTTGGCTCTGCCCTGCTCCCTTGCTTTCTCTCACTTCTTCCAGTTTTTTCATCCACGTCACTCCCTGTCCATTACCATCCAAAATCCATCTTACACATTCATCCACACTCAACTGTCCATCTTCCTCCCCTGTACACCTCTCTAACACATGTGCCCATGACTCCATTTCGTATCCACATACTCTGCACAGATTGTCCTCTTCATCCATCCAATATCTACAGGATCTCACTCCTTCTCCCATTCTAAACCGTACCACTCTATTCCATTTGTCTTCCTTTTTTATTTTTTGCAAATATTCTGGTTCCGCTAACCCTTTGACCATCATATACCATCTATTGTACTTCGAATCCATAATCTTTATCCATCTCTCTTCTCCTTGTTTTACTAATAGCTCTAACTCTATGTTCTCCCACTCCAGTACCCCTTCTTGTATATCACAAGCCCTCCTCATTATTTTCCTTTCTTCCTCCCATTTCGAATTTCCCAAATTGCCTCTCGTCTCCTTATTCCGAACTTCGTCCAAGCACACTTGTGCTATTCTGCTCCCTTCTCCCCTTTTCAGTTTCTCTTCAAACTTCCAGGCTCTCTTAATTTGTCTAGTTACCATTTTTTCCCTTCCTATTTCTTCCCTTAACATGTATCCTGGGCAACTCCAACTAACCCCCATTACCCATCTCAGAAATCTCTCATGCATGCTTTCCACTTTCCTATATTCCTTCCATCCCCAGACCTCCACTCCATAACACAACACCGCCCAAACCAACGCATCAAACATCCAAACCCTCATTCTCCAATCGTCATTGAACCTTCTCTTTCCTATACCCCATACTTGGCCCATTACTTTACTCGCACATTCGATTCTTTTCCTCACCTGTACCTCATTTCCCCCTCCTGCCTCAAACCAAAAACCTAAGTAACAGAACTCCTCCACACTTTCCACTGTGTGTCCGTTCATCTTCCAAACGTAACCTATTTTGGACTTTCTATTTCTGAAGCACATCACCTTGGTCTTCCCTACGTTCACCGTCAGTTCTTTTGTTCCCACATACTCTTCGAAAATTCTTATCATTAGGTTCATCCCCATCTCATCGTCTGCTAATAGAACTACGTCGTCCGCGTACGCTAGAGAATATAGTTTGCTATTACCCAAAATCGTCCCCCCTTTCCCTTTCTCCTTTAGCTTCTCCTCTAAATCTGCCAGCAGCATATTAAATAGTAGCGGACTCAACGGGCACCCTTGCCTTAGACCTCTTCCTGTCCAGAAAACCTCCCCCTTTTTCCCCCCTATCTTCACCCTAATCCTGGTTTCAGTAAAAATTTCCTTTATCCTCTCCACCAACCCTTCTTCTATTCCCCTCTCTTTCATTGCCTGCCATAGCACTTTTCTATTCACTGAGTCAAAAGCTGCTTTAAAATCTACGAACAAGGCGACTAATTT
Source organism: Andricus curvator (assembly GCA_932195095.1). Lineage (NCBI taxonomy): Eukaryota > Metazoa > Arthropoda > Insecta > Hymenoptera > Cynipidae > Andricus > Andricus curvator. Next base: position 2,429 of record CAKNYM010046686.1, read on the forward strand.
CCCTCTTTTTCTCCCTAAGTTTCTGTTAACCAAGTAGTTGAGTACGTAAATGTTATCTATTGTCCCCATCCCTTTTCTAAATCCCGTCTGATTGTGTGGAATACTTTGTTTCTCTTCTATCTGATTCTCTAACCTTTTTCTTAGAATTTCTGCGTATATTTTATAACCCACTGGCATGAGAGTGATCCCTCTGTACTCTTCTACCTTCTTACCATCCCCTTTCTTGACAAGCGGTACCACCAGCCCTGTCATCCACTCCTCCGGCCACCCTTCTCCTTTCCAGACCTTGTTGCAGATCTTCCACATCCCTTCTCTAATCCCTTCTCCTCCATACTTTATTGCTTCGTTCTCCATACCATCCTCTCCTGTAGCCTTGTTTCTTTTCAGTCTATCTATCGCCTGATCCACTTCTTCTCTTGTTATTTCGTTCCCTTCCTCCATTTCTCCCTGGACTATCCTTCTATTTTCCCCTTTCATCCTATTTTGTTCTCCCCCTAACAGACCCTTAAAATAATCCGTCCACTCGCCCATTTCTATTTCTTCATTCACGCCCTTCCTTCCTCCTCTTTCCCTATTTATCACATCCCAGACCCTACCTTCTTTGATCGCTTTTTCTACTTCTTCCTTGTATTTCTCCTTTCCCTTTTGCTTTTTCCTTTCCAGCATCCTTTCATGTTCTCTTTTTCTCCTGTTGTACTCCGCCTTCTCTATTTCTCCTTTCCTCCATTTTCTTACACACTCTTTCATTCTCTCTTTACTCTCCCTGCATTCCTCGTCCCACCAGCCTCTCTTTCCCTCTTCTCTTCCTTCTTTTGTACCTACCTCCGCCCTTACCTTCTCAATCGACCCTTTCAACCTTTCAATTAACGAGTCTACTCCCTCCTCCTTTTCATACCTAACATTCTGCGTTTCCATTTTTTGTTTAAACTCTTTTAATTTATCTACCCCCCAGACTCCCATTTTCGTGTTCCTTTCTCCCCCTCTTTCCTTTCTCCCTCTGCCGCGCTTATGGACGCCACCTTTCAGTGTAGCTATCACTGGGAAGTGCTCAGACCCTATCTCATTCCCCACATTCATACTGCCTATCATATTCCTCATTCTTTCTTCCGCCAGGATGTAGTCTATTACTGTTTCTCCCTTACCTATAAATGTGATTTCTCCTTTTTCATCTCCTTTCATGTTGCCATTACAGATAAACCATCCTGTTTCTCCTATTACGTCTAGTAACCTCCTCCCCTCCCGATCTATCTCTCTATGTTTGGAGCTCCTTATGTAGGTTTCCTTTTCTTCATCCCAAGTCCCTCCCCCTTGCTCGCCAGTCCAGGCATTCAAGTCACCTCCTATCAAAACCAACTCTTCCTTCTTTTCCTCCATCCATCTCCTTATTACTCTCCAACCTTCCTCTTCCCCTCTTCTTCTATATACACAAACCACCGCTATTTTGACTTTTCCAATTATTATCCTTCTTACCATTGTACCATCCTTTTCCTCCATGTCCTCCTCTATTCTCCCTTTTATTGACAATTCTTTTCTCACCCCTGAGACCATGCCGACCATCCCTCTACCTTTAACGTGTTCCTTTCTTGCTTCTTGCATTGTCCACACATAACCTTTAGGTAATCTCCTTTTCACCCCCTTCCAATCCTTCTCATCGACCCAGGTTTCACTCATCATAATCACATCCCACTTTTCTAACTCCCGCAAAAAACCTTCATTCTTGTTCTTCAAGCCTGAAACATTCCAGAAAGCTATTTTCACGTTTTTCTCCTCCCTTCCCTCACCTATCCTGCTCACTTTTCTTCCGCCTTGCTTTTTGGAAACCCCTCTGTTTGATCTCTAACCTCTTTTGCATCTTCCTTTTTTCTACCTTTCTCAACTCTTTTTCCCTTTCCCCTTATTTCTTCTAATTCCTCGTCCCAGAACCATTCCTCCCCATTTATCCATAATCTGTCTCTCCCTATCCATACCATGCGCCCCTTTTTCCTCTCAACCCATGCCCTCTGCTCTATCTGCCATTTCCTTTTCCTCTCCCTCCAAGTCAAATCCTCTTCAATTCTTTCCCTTCTTCCTTTCAATAATTTTTTGTTCTCCATAATTTTCTTTTTTTCGTCCTCACTCCCTACTTTTACTATAAACATTCCTTCTTTTCCTTCCTTCGTCCCACCTATTCTCTTAACTCCTTCTACCCTTACCTGAACTCCAATATCTCTCAAAAGATTTTTGATTTCCACTTCCCCTTTTTCACTCTCTACTGTCAATCCCTTAACTACTATGTTATTTTTTCTCTTTACCCTTTCTTCCCCTTCCAATCTCCTTTCAATGTCACTTAGTCTCTTCTTTAATCTTTCATTCTCATTTTGCACGTTCCTACTGCTCCCTTCTCCTATTTCCGCACCCTCTGTTTCTTTCCCCATATGCTCATTCCTCATTTCTAAGTTGTTTACCCTTTCTTCCAACTGTTTTATCTGACTATTTCTCTTTTCGTCATCCTCTTTCTGTCTATTCTCTATACTCTCTAATTTACCCCATACCTTGTCCTTCTCCTCTTTCCAGAGTTTATCCCACTCTTCCCACTTTTCTCTTACTTTTCTCACTTCCCCCCTTACGTCTTTCCCCTGCCTATTCATATCATCTAGTCTCTTCCTTGTTTCCTCTCTGAACCCTTTTATGAGAGCCTCTAATTTTTCAAAAATTCCTCCGTCCCCCCTATCTCTTTCTGGTGTTTTTCTTTTAGTGAGTTTAGTCCTAACCTCCTTGCTTTCCTTGTCCCTTTCTACATCGTCCCCTTCCTCTCTTTTTCTTTTTTCTTCCCCTTCACTACTAGTCGCGCTCACTTTTTTTCGCCATTCGTCCAAACTCCTATTCGAACCCGCGCTGCCTAGCTTGTTAAGCCGCTGTAGGTTAGAGGGCCTCCCGCGTTGATGGCCCGTACCTGAATCCCTTCGCTCTGGCGTCGAAACCCTGGTCGGCGTATCTAACGTCTCTTCACAGCTACTGTCAACATCCCCCTTCTCCCCACTAACCGCGCTCTCAACCTCCTCACCTCTTGTTTCATCATTTACCTGCCCTCTGGCGCCCGATTGTGGGCTTCGTACCGTCGGCATCCTAGTATCCTACCTTGCCCAGTATTCCGCGACGTTTCCCGCTCTTTACTCGCCTACCCCTTACCCCGCAACTAGTTTTCTACTCCTAACCTCAAAACTCACGCGCTACAATTTCCCTTTCTCACAACTTACTTTCACACTTTACACCCTTGCCTTCACTCACCCTTCTTCCTTTACCCCTGATCTCCTCACTCACTGCCCTTTCTGCATCCACACACGCTGATTCCCTTCACCAAAGCCAAAAAACCAACACTTGACACAAAAGAGTTCTCTCACGATCGGTACCGAAAACGGAAGCTTGTTGAGAATTACCCTTTTTTGCCTGAAAATAAAACTATTTCGTTGAAATTTTTTTTTTTTCAAGTTTTAATTTTAAATATTTGAAATGTTAGAAAATGTTTCGAAATTTTTGTCAAGAATCCTATATGAAAATTATATTTATATAACCTTAAAATGAGCAAAAAAATTTTTTTTAATAAATAGTTATTTGAAATTTTGTATTTGTATTGAAAATTATTTTTTGCCTTAAATTATAATTTTGTTTAAATTATTCTTTTTTCTGAACTGTTTTTAACCAAAAATTAGATATTTTCTCATTGAAATAGTGATTATTACATTTTTCTATGTAAATTCAGCTTTTTTGGTTGAAAATTCATTTTTTGTTGAAAATTCAACTGTTTAGTTAAAAGTTATTTTTTTTTTTGGAATTTTCATTGACATTCACAAATATTCAAAAATCTTCGAAAATTTTCTTAAGAATCTTAGGAAAATTACATTTATACCTATAACCTTAAAAATAAATAACCTAAAGAATGAATAGTTATTTAACATTTTTATTTTGTATGAAAAATTATTTTTTGGCGTAAATTATGATTTGGTTTTTATTCTTTTTTGACTAAAAATCGTTTTTACTTGAAAGTTTATTTATTTTGTTGAAAATTTATTTTTTTTTAAGTTAAATTCAACGGGTTTTCATTAAAAATAATCTTTTTATTGATATAGCGATTATCACATTTTTCGTTGGAAATTAACTTTTTTGCCTGAAAATTGAACTATTCGGTTGAAAATGTTTTTTTTTTTGTTCAAATTTTAATTTGAAATATCTGAAATCTTAGAAAATATTTCGAAATTTTTTTGAAGAATCTTAGAAAACTTATATTCACTTTTATTTTTACAACTTTATTTTAATTGTAAAATAATTTCAATAAAAATTAATTCTGATTAATTGTAAAATAAATTCAACGAAATTGATTCTTTAAAGAAATACCCCATGTTTTTTAAAAGACAAAACAGTTTTGAAGGTAATTCTTTGTAGTATTTTAATAACTAATGAACATATTTTTAGAGTATTTTGCCTTGATTCTGCCCTAGGGTCAAATATGGTACAAAAACCATCGTAAAATTTTTAATAAAAACTGCACTCTGTATACATTTATTTTAAAAATGAAAAATTTGTATACTTTTTATAAATATTCCTAAATTTTATTTAAATATGATACACATTGATTTTTATTTTTAAAATTCTGGTAAAATTGATCATTCTTTGAATTTTACGACATTTTTGTACCATGTTTCACCTTAGAGAATAGATTTCAGGAATGAAATTATATAAATATCTTTATCGGTTAGTAAAATACTACAAAGAATTACCTTCAAAATTGTTTTGTCTTTTTAAAATCATGGGATACTTCTTTATAAAATAAATTTGAATTTTCAACAAAAACAAAATTAGTTTTCAACCAAAAAAGCTGAATTTACAACAAAAAATATAATAATTACTATTTCAATGAGAAAAAATTCTAATTTTTGATTAACACAGTTAAGAAAAAACAATAATTCAAACCAAATTATAATTTAAGGCAAAAAATAATTTTTAATACAAATAAAAAATTTCAAATAACTATTTATTTAAAAAAATTTTTTTGCTTATTTTAAGTTTATATAAATATAATTTTCATATAGGATTCTTGACAAAAATTTCGATATATTTCAAATGGAAAATAAAAATTTCGAATAACTATTCATTATTTAAGTTATTTATATCTAAGGTTATAGGTATAAATATAATTTTCCTAAGAGTCTTAAGAAGATTTTTGAATATTTCTAATTGTCAATCAATATTCCAACAAAAAATATGAGTTTTAACTAAACAGTTGAATTTTCCACCAAAAAACCTGAATTTTCAACGAAAAATATAATAATTGCTATTTCAATGGAAAAATTTATTTTAAATAAAAAACGGTTGAATTTAATGAAAAATTTTTCAACGAAAAATGTAATAAATGCTATTTCAATGAAAAAATTCAAATTTTCAATTAAAAGCAGTTGAAATCATCTTTCAAACAATTAAATTTCAACCAAATAAATCAATTTTCAAATCACTAAATTTTTTAATAAAGAAGAAAGAAAAATTTCAACAAAATTATAATTTAAGGCGAAAAATATTTTTGTATACAAAATAAAAAATTTCAAATGACTGTTCATTACTTAACTGTTTTTTTTTTGCTTATTTTAATTTCTATAAATATAATTTTCATATAGGATTCTTGACAAAATTTCACAAAATTTTTCAATATTTCAGATATGTCAAATAAAAATTTCAACAAAAAATATTATTATGAACCAAACACTGAGATATTTTTATAATTTCATTCCTAAAATCTATTCCCTTAGGTCAAACATGGTACAAAAATATCATAAAATTTAAAAAATGACCAACTATTTACAAGAATTTTTAAAATAAAAATCACTGTGTATCATATTCAAATAAAATTTGGGAATGCTTATAAAAAGGTATAAATATTTTTCTTTTTCAAAATTAATTTATGCAGAGTACAGTTTTTATTTGAAATTTCACGACGGCTTTTTTGTACCATGTTTGACCCTATCAGGGCACCATCGAAGAAAAATATTCAGAAAATATGGTCATTAGTTATTAAAATACTGCAAAGACTTACCTTTAAAATTGTTTGTCCTAAAAAAATCATGAGATATTTCTTCATTAAATAAATTTTGTTAAATTTATTTTACAATTATTCGCAATTAATTTCCAATTACAATTATTTCACAATAAAAATAAAATTGTGAAAAATTAATTTTGTAATGTTCAGATAAATATTGTTAGACATTGAAGGTTTCATAAAGTTTTTATATGTTAAGAAAGCATATGAGGACAAGTTAATAATTTTTTGGCTTTTTCTCTTGAAATCCCCAAAATTGTGATTATAGCCTAAAATAGCATGAAAAGAAAGGTAATTATCAGAGTATACATTAAAAACGTTGATTAATGTAATAAATTAAAAATTTTATAATTAATTTAATTCGATTCTAATTTAATTAATCAAATTAATTAATTAATTCAATTTTAATTTAATTTTTAAAATTAATTTAATTTTATAATTTAAAATTGTATCAATTTTAATTTCATTCATTCTATACATTGAATTAAAAATGATAATTATTTATTATCATTTGAACTTTGCAATATTTGAAATCGATTGAAAAATAAAACATAAATAATAAAAAATGAAATCACTTGAAAGTGATAAATATTATTAATCTAATCTTAAAATCCCATATACGTTCCTGAAAGACATAATAAAAAATATTTCGAGACTTCATTACGTGCATTTGAAGTCTTTCCTTCAGGTGTCATTCTTGAAAACAAAAATCAACCCAAACCTCCTAATAGCCCACGAAACTGAATCGCGAAGTCGGGCAAGCTCGGCTCGGCCCGAAACACGGGTTCGTGCTCGTGCATTTTCGGCTTTACACGAGGATGGCCGACGCAACGCGTAACAGAGTCTTCTCACCGACACGCTACGTTTGCATGTGTTGCTCCCAGATGGGAACGTGGTGGGGGCCGAAAAATCCCACGTTCTGGAGCCTCTGGATAGGATACTAGAATTTGTAAGTGAATCTTCCGATAAGGGTGCGGCATATGGCACATTAAATACAGCTCGTTCAGAAATAGCGCTAATATCCTCCAAAGAGTCATCAGATAACAGGGTGAGTCGTTTTTTGAGGGAAATTCACAGACTAAAACCTGCACGTCCTAAATACTAAAGAACCTGGGACATCACACCCGTCCTTTATAAGATTTCTAGTTGTTTCCCATTTGAATATATAAATTTGATACAACTTTTAGAAAAGCTGATAACGCTACTAGCTTTGGGAACGGGTCATAAAATGCAAACTTTTTCCCTCATTAATATAGATTGCATTAAGTTCTCTGAAAATGGAGTTGAAATTCGAATTGAGTCTATTATAAAAACTTCTAAGGTGAGAACCTGTCAACCCTATCTTATTTTACCATTTTTTAAGGATAACCCGGAACTCTGTCTAGCTGGGACGTTGGAACGTTATTTGTACGTTACAAAGAATTTAAGACAAGACAGTAAAACACTGTTTCTCGCAGTTAAGAAACCTTATAGAGTAGTCGGTGTTCAAACTCTTAGTCGATGGGTTAGATCAGTCTTATCCCAATGTGGAATCGATCATGAGTTTACTGCGCACAGTGCGAGACACGCAGCAACGTCAACAGCTTTTAAAAATGGCTTAGATTTAAATACTCTTAGAAATACAGTGGCTTGGTCTTAGCATTCATCTGTATTTGCACGTTTTTATAATCTACCAATAGTTCCAGCTAATGACAGATTTTGTAACGTCGTTTTTAAGAAATAATTCTTCATTTGTAACTCAACAAAATTGACGACAAAATTGCTTATATTTGAAAATCAAGAGTGTGGTTCCGTTTATAATGAAAGATAATTTAACGAGAATTGTCTGCTCTAAATATCTACAATTGTTATCTCGAGAACGAGGTGGGAAGTATAATTACGATCAAACTTCATTCAGGTAAGTTCGTTTGATCGTATAATTATTGTTATAACTGAGCAGCGTTTTTCTGTGCTCATGAGCGTGAAAAGTTTTATTTTGTGCCAAAGATTTAGATAAAAATTTGAAAAAATCGATTTTCCTAATTAAAGTTTGTTGTTAATAACAATAGATATAAACAATAAGGGAAAGGTGTTCAAAAGAGACATATAATTTCCTGTGTGCGCTGCAAATCCCCCCCCCCCCTGCAATTTCGTCCTGCTGCATATCCCCCTCCGCTGATAATTTGTTCTGGTTACGACTTTGAGAAAGGACGACCTGGTGGTAACATCTTGGGCGGCGATTGGTCCCTAAAGGACCTTGACTATCTTTTCCGTGACAAGCGTTTTTCTATTCGTCACTTACATACCCTCCAGAGGAGTGAGCGGGGGTCTGCCTGCACGCAGAAAAAAGAACCTTACATTTGACTAAAAACCAAGTTAAATCTACTGATCTTCCAAGTATGTATATGGACAACACGACAGTTCAGTAAATTTTACAATTAGAGGCAACGAAATATGACTATCATTCATGGTTACAAGTACCGATTTTCAAGTGCTGCTGACCTGCGGATCAGTAGATTTTACGGATCCAGTCGCTACTCTGCACTGTTCCTCGATGCTGCAAAATTGGGGCATAATTTCTGAAGTGTACCCACCTCGAAAACGAAAGTTGTCTGATCAGGCTAAAAATTGGCCCAATTGTAGTCCTACTAGATAGTACTCCTCACACCAAAAATTAATTCATTTTGATAATTATTTATCAAAGTGGAGGGGGTACAATTTTTGGGTTTTTTGAGCAAAGCCTTACTTTCAAACGTTTGTAACTTTTGTCCTATTGCCTTAAACAAAATTTCACTTGAAATGTTTTCGATAGAATTTTTCATAAAATTTCTGGTGGTAATAACGATTTTTGAAAAAAATCAAAATTTAACCCAAATTTTTGAAAATCAAAAATAAATTTGACTTTTTTTTAAACTTGGGCACTTTTTTTTTCTTCAAAATATTTTTAAACGAAAGCTGAGATTTTTTCCTATAAGACCTCCAATTTTAAGAGTGGCAAATTAATTTGTCTTTGAGTAATAGAACGATACGTAAACAAGATGCCGTGATAGGGCGGGTGGCGCGCGATTCTCCCTAGTGCGCTCACGCCGAGGTTCGTTGTGCAACGCTTTAGTGACAGTTTTTTAAGTTAAGTAATATTACATGGTAATATTATCTGTCTTTCTGTTCGATTTTTTGGCGATAGTCTCAACAGTTGTTTTCTTTGCAGGCTTCTTTGCGGTTTTTGTTTTTTGCCATTCGAGAAGATGTCGTATTTCTCAGAGGACGAAAACTTCTTGAGTTGAAGTTTTCCGTCTTGAGTGGAAATGAAAGCGTGGTGCTGTAATGTATCTGGCATCATGACAGCTTTGTCAAATCTGGTTTTCAGTCACCCGGTGGCTAAGGCATGATTTTCTTTGCTGCTGAAACAAATTTCGGTTTCCTTACAGTTACTGTTTGCCCACTGAAACAAAGCATGGAGAGTCAGCATGTGATGTTTCGGAGAACATTGTAAGCTTGAACGTACTGCTTGTCTCTTTATATTCGCTCCTATACCATCACATGCACCCTTACCATGAGATGTTCCATGGAAATGTCATTCAGCTTGGATACCAAAATCTTCTTCATGGACTTGGAGATTAACAAAGCTACTCCTATTTTTGAAATGTTGCCCTGTACCATCAGTGAAATAGTAGATTTTACTTGGCCTGAAATGAGTTTTCAAGTATTCTACTATTATCTTTTGATACTCGTGAACAGCCACCATGTGATGAGCTAAATTATCATTGCGATACATTCTGGATTATGAAGGCGTAATTCTCAGCAAAATCGAAGCAAATCAAAAACTCCCCAGGCAATAAATTTTCCTTCAGGTTTTCGAAGAAAAATGTAAATGTAAAAAAAATGTAAATTCAAAAGATGTATATTCTCACTTTTAATTTTTAAAGCATATTCCCAATTAATTTTATACTTACCGTAATGCAGGCCTTTGTTAATTCACCCTGCAAATGCCGAGAACAGTTATTCTAGCAGCATATAATATTACTTAACTTAAAAAACTGGCACTAAAGCGTTGCACAAAGATCCTCGGCCTGAGCGCACTAGGGGAGATCGCGCGCCACCGGCCCTATCACGGCATCTTGTTTATGTATCGTTCTATTGCTCAAAGACAAATTAATTTGCCACTCTAAAAATTGGAGGTCTTATAGGAAAAAATCTCAGCTTTCTTTTAAAACTATTTTGAAGAAAAAAAAAAGTGCCCAAGTTTGAAAAAAAGTCAAATTTATTTTTGATTTTCGAAAATATGGGTCAAATTTTAATTTTTTTCAGAAATCGTTATTACCACCAGAAAGCGTGTGAAAAAATCTATCGAAAATATTTCAAGTGAAATTTTGTTTAAGGCAATAGGACAAAAGTTACAAACGTTTGAAAGTAAAGCTTTTCTTAAAAAACACAAAATTGTACCCCCTCCACTTTGATAAATAATTATCAAAATGAATTAATTTTTGGTGTGAGGAGTACTATCTAATAGAACTACAATTGGGCCAATTTTTAGACCGATCGGACAACTTTCATTTTCGAGGTGGGTACACTTCAGAAATTATGCCCCAATTACGAATTATCATGTCACTTTGACGGATGATATAAACAGATCTAAATTATGTTAACGGCACAGACTATAGTTTGGACGGCCCTATAAATTGTAAAAAAATATTGCCAAAAAAATAATTAATAAATAAACACTTGGCTAATTCTGAGATATATTTTCGGATATACTTATAATTAATCGGTATTTGTAAGTTACAACGCTTATAATACAATTACAATTTCGCACGCAACGTGGGGGATTCGAACGCATAAACCTAAGCACGCAAGTCGATTATCTTAGCCACTACACTATTACACAAGTTGCGATCGGTGAAATAATTCCGAAATGCATTTGTAACTAAGGTGGCGACCTCGGTAACGTCTTTTTAATACGCGTCCATGCCATCGCGGCACAAGACAAAAGTTCTCGCATTTACCACATATCCATACAAGTCAGCTGTAACCGTCGTGGAACGCAAACACGTCTTGCTCCAATAAACTCTCAACTGTACGCGACCTGTGAATAAGATGTGCCATCCAAAATTGTGTTATTTATTATAAAACCCCTTCATTTCTCAGTGAAATATGGAGTAATGTGACGACTGTCACAGAAATGTCGAAAATAATTATTTTTTAGGTGATGAAATCCATCCATTGTCGATGGCGTTATGAATTCATCCGGTGGTCCACGCGGATAGGTTGAGTTATTACGACTTTGAGGAAGCAAATAATGCAGTGTCGTCCGCATACAATCCAATTGAAATTTCAGGGACCTGGCCTTTCCAGCGTCGCACCATCACTGAAGTACACTGTGCCCGGACGCTGGAGATAAACTGGTGTCTGACCATAGTGGTGTCTGACCATAGTGGTGTCGATTACTGGGTAACCGGTGTAGTGCCGCGAGCGCTCAGTGGTACGAGCCGCTCTGGTCAGACGTTGAGTGACTGGCCCAGTAGTCAAGAGTGTATCGTTAGGTGGCTGCTCGTTTATTGGAACTCAAGGTCGCCGGTATAACAGAACCGGAATTTACAGGCTTCATCATTGATTTTAAAGTTATTAATTTTAAATTTTAGATAAAAATGACTGAATTTTAAAAATTGTTATGCACAATTTGAAAATTAATGATTTTTAACGATATTTGAAATTCTACAATTTTGAATTGTAAAAAAATCTATTCAATCACTTTGAATGTTACTTGATATTACATCATATAATACTTATTAATCATACATATCATCTTGAAAAATGTTGTGATTTTTTTTTAAATTATAGTTTTGTATGCGCAATTTAAAAACAGTTTGATTTTCAAGACCTTGGAACTGCATTTTTTCTGCTCTAAAGCCTAAATTAAAAAATATTTAGATATCAATTTCTTATTTTTTGGAGGTTTCCAATTTTAAATTTCACAATATTGTGATTTCGATTTCAATAATTAAAAATTGCAGGACAATTTCCTTACTCAATCTTTCAAAATTAAAAAATATTATTTGGAAGGCTTGATAGTCACTTTAAAATTTAAAAACTTCACGTTATATAATATATATTCTAAATGGCTTGGTTTTAATTTTCATCAGTTTTAAATTTAACAAGTTTAGATTTACATATTCAGAATGAACTCAAAACAATAAAAAATTAATTCATTTAAAAATATTCCAAAATACTGAATACTCTGAACCCATTAAAGAAAAAACAATTTCGAAATTAAAGGCTTTAGATTAATCTTGTTTCGAATTTTTCTTTTTAGTTAGGCCTCCTTTGACGCACGGCTTCTAATTTAAAATTGAAATTATAATAATCTTGTTTCATAATTGTATATTATTAATTGTCAATGCAATATTTCTTGCATTATCATAATTGTGTTTACTTTTGATAAATTATTCGAATTCGCATTAACGTATCCAGGTTGTCAACTGAATTCTTCGAAATCAGAGAATATGAAATTAAAAGGCTCGATAGGTGGACAATTTTTAGTTCAAAGGATTTGTATTTAAAAATGATAATTGCAAATTAGAAGATTTGAGAATGAGACATTCAAAATTAAATTATTTTTCATTTAAAAGTGTTTCGAAATATTGAATATTTCAAACGCAAATTAAAAATCACAATCGAATTGAAAAGCTTACAATTATGCAATTTCAAAAATTGGAACCACAGCTATTAAAGAACGAATGATTTAAAATTGTTTCATAAGTATCAATTTGTAAATTAAAATTAAATTTGCTGAATTTTTAAAAGTAAAATTAACAATTTAGAAATTTGAGATTTTCAAAAAATTCACTTCGCCTAAAATAATTAAAGTTTTAGAGGGTTTGAGTATAAAAAAGTTTTACCATAACGATTCTCGGTAGCGGATAATTTTTTCACTTTTAATCTTTACTATTTATAATTACTTTTTTCACAACGTTTTTTTCTATAATTCAATTTCAAAGATTTATGATATGTTAAATTATTTTTTTTTTATGTAATACAAATTTCAAATTCTAGAATTTCAGACGCTCCGACTCCGAAACTTCTAATTTAGTTTTCAATTTCAAATTATGTCAAATTTTAAATGGTCCGATTTTCAGAATTTTAATCTGAAAATATAATGCATTTTTCTGATAGTTTTAAATAATTTTTACAAAATTTTCAGGGATTTTCAATTTTTTGCGCACATTCAAAATGTGAGCAAAAAGTCAGACAAAGTGTCATTTTAATTTTTTTAATTTTTAAACCATTAATATCAAAAAGGGAAAAATGTAACATAGAAATTTTTACTCTTTTTTTGAATTCTCAATGCTTCAATTAGAGCCATCCTCGAAGACAAAACAAGACTGAAAGAAAAGCTTTGCAGTATTGTTATCTTATCAACTGAATTTTCCTCATTTTTTTTTATTTTTATATCACTGATATTGAAAAAAGGAAAACTATGAAATAGCAAATTTGACTTCTTATCTCAATTCCTCATATTAATAGCTTCAATGTTAGTCATATCCGAAAAAAATTCGGACTAAAAGAAAAGCTTTCAGTGTAGGGGTCTAGGAAACTCAATTTTCCTTATGTTTCTTATTTTGCAACAGCTGATATGAAAAAAGAAAAAATTAACAGAGCAAATTTTCCTTTTTATCTTAATTTTGCATGCTTCAATTTGAGCCATCCTCAAAGAAAATCAGACTATATGAAATGCTTTCAGCACAGTTGTCTAAATAACCAAATTTTCTTCATTTTTCCGATCTTTCTTCTTTTTAACAACTGACATAAAAAAAGAAAACTACAACATACAAAATTTCATCCTTATTTTTAATTAATTTTGAAAATTATTATGAATGATTTGATAAGAAGAGAAACGTTTTAAGTTGTCCAGAAATACTTTTTTTCAAGAAGGTTTTAGGTCTAAAAATTAATTTTCTTATTTTTCAATTGAAAAACAAACATATTTAAGGCTAAAAAATTCTCTTACCCCTAGAAACTATAAATTATTTATTGAAAAATGAGCCCTACATTTTATGAAACAAAAACAAATTTTGGAGACATTATTAGACCTAGAATACGAAATTTGTAATTACATTACAATTAATGGTCTGACATGGACTTCTAACATTCTTGTCCCGTGGATAATATGCACAGGATTTCTTCTAGAACATAAGAACAATATTTTTCATGAGAAATACATTTTAAAATATTGATACCGGGTGAACAATAAAAGTTTTTAATTTCGAAATATACAAAAATACATACTAATAATATAAAATTTTTTACAGTATCTTAAAACATATTTTTACATATCATTTACCTAAGAAAATTGTCTGCTAGTTAATCATGGTAAGTTTTGGTGCGACTGTGCATTCTTATACATTTTGCTTACGATTTCATTGAATTTTTAATTGCTGAAAACAAGATTCGATATAAAATGATAGGTAAAAATACATTTAAAGTACTATAGGAATTTCTTTTATCCGTTAAAAATATTTCTAATTCACCCCTTATGGAGAATATTCTCTTTAAACTGCAGGTAAAATCGTATGCGTACTATTCCAGGAAAAAGAGTGTTTAGGGGCAATTTCAGACAAATAATTGTAATGAAATTACTAGCTTTCGTATTTCAAGTATTACATTTTGTTTCAAAAGATTTGGGGCTCATTCCTCAATGAATTAAAAATACGTGTTAGCATTGAAAGAATTTTTTAGGCTTAAGTTTCTATGTACAAAAATTCAAAACTAAGAAAATTCATTTTCAGACCTAAAAGGGCAAAAGGAAGGAATTTAATTTGGGAACACATTCAATATATTGATTAAAATTAGAAGAAAAGTTTGATAAAAACTGCAATGGTGTAATATTTTCAGCTTTATTGAAACAGTAATAACTCAATCTGTTATCTTCAAATGAATAAACATAAATGATTTGGACGAAATTCGATAGTACACAACAGCACGCACCTGACCAAACACCACTCGCGCAATTTTATATCGAAAACAATCAAAACTAGATTGTATAAAAGCTTGTAACACTCTTTAGATGTTGATAGTTACTTCACAAGTAGCAAAACAGTGTAGACAATTTAAAAATCAATTATTAAAAAAAAATGACGTGTAAACTTATATTTGCCGTTTTGTTCGCTACAAAATTGGTTATTAATGTGGATCCATCACCAGCTGTCGGAATTTCACCACTGACATCTATCAGAGTTGAAACAGCATCAGTTTTAATCGCCAGTCGAGGTGAATACAGCTTTGGAGAAAGAGTTCATGGTGAACGATTTCTGCCTCCTGCTCAGTTCATACATGTATCACGCAATATACTCGGCGGTGTTCGTGAATACAAAGCAATTATTAAGAGCCCGAACAAAGAAAAAATTACTCTAGTTATACTTCGCAGTATGTTAGGCAGTGCATCTAAAGGTGAACGTGTCCATGAAATTGGATTTAGTCCAAATCACGACAGTGTGACCATAAAGTTCTGGAGTAAACCGAACCATGGGATAGATTTCATCGTAAATTTGTTTGGTCGTTAAGCAACAAATTAATCTCGATAAACTGTAGCATGGACTGTTGTAAATGTAAAATTTATATTTGTATATAGTCAAGTATGTAAATTTCAATCTGTGCCTCGATAATATTTAATTGTAATCAAGAAACCTAACAATGTGAATAAAACTAATGTTCAACCAAGTTCGCCATACAATTATATTTTGTCATTCCTTTTATTTTGTTAAGATTAGTGTTGTGTTGTTTTGTATGAAGTTGTTTTATTCCCATTTAATGCAGAGGTTAATAAATTCTGTTCGCACAGGTTAGAGCTGAATGCGGAAAAATCCAAGGTTATGGTGTTCAGAAAAGGAGGGGGAAGGGATAAGGGAGGGGAGTGGAAGTGGAAGGGAAAGGCGGTGCAGGAGGTGAAAGAGTTTGTGTACCTGGGCTTCTTGTTTCGGAGGAATGGTGGAGTGGATGGTCACATAAAAGAGAGAGTGAGCAGGGCAAATGTGGTGATGAGGCAGGTGTGGAGGTTGGGAAAGAAGTTATTCGCAGATGCCTTTGGAAGGAGAATGAAATTGTTTGACTCACTAGTGGTGAGTGTGTTATTGTATGGTGTAGAGGTGTGGGAGTGGAAGGAAAGTGAAGAGGTGAATAGGAAACAGGAGAGGTATGTAAAGTGGACACTGGGGTTGGCAAGGAATACGCCTAATTATATTTTCAGGGGGGGGGGGGGCGGGGAGAACGAGTGGAGAGATTATAGCGGGGAATCGGGTGTGTAAATATGAGGAGAAATTTTTGGAAGAGGGGGG